>CM073761.1:123029693-123104693 GCA_037127475.1 Arma custos
GGATATCCACCGAAACTTAAAACTGTTTTAATATTCTTCAAATAGTGAGATAACTGTTGTGCTGAGAGGCACATTTGATATTTCTGTATCGGTGATTTTTGTATACATGATATTTCGTATTTCAGTTTTAAATTCAAATATTTCGTATTTTTGTGGTGAATAATTCGAAACCATCTGCTAATGGTGTTATGAACATAAATCGTCAAGTTTGTATTAAGCCACGATGAAATTTCAACTTTTATACTCTCTGAAGTGAATAAGCCCCCAAAAAAGAATATAAAAAATTGGCCTTTGAGGAAGCAGGTGTAAGATGTTTGGAGGATTTATTATATTTTTAGAATGGTAATGAGCTGGTAATTCAAGAAGGGGATACAGGAGCCGATGATAACGAATCCTCGGGGGGGAGGGGGTGGGGGGGTCCAACATGCCATCTTTTCTTATACTTCTTTTCTTCTTATATAAAAACATGGAAATATAACAATATGTAACAAGGATTACCTAATGACAGCTTTATTTATACCAATATTTCCTTATTTCAAAATTTTCTCTGGCCCATTATTTCTCCAATCATCGGAGCAGTTTAATAGGTAGCTGTAACAGTAAACTAACTAGCTGCTCAATTTGGTTAGACACGAGAAAAGATTTCAAATGTGCTATGTGCGCTTTTTAAACTTATTATTATAATAGTGATTGTTATTAAGAATTTTAGGGGACTCCATAGGAGCAGAAGAGTACAGTTGGTGGAAGAACGGCATAGCTAGAGAAGGCTGTGGAGAATTGCTCCTGACACTGCTTAGGCGGTAAAGAGTATTGATTATGACGATGAACTGATATTCGTCGTTCGTAGCCCGGCAGGTGGCCCTAGGATTTTTTTAAGGGAGTAAAAAATCCTTAGTTACGCCGTCCTTCGGAAGGGACGTTAAACGGGGGTCCCGAGCCTGTACGATGTCAGGTACTCGTTAAAAATCCCTATCCCAATTAAACCTGGATAGGCAAAATTTAGAGCTCCCACTGTAGCATCGTCCGATTAGCCATAGGAGCATAAAGTGAGGTTAAATGAACAAACAACAACAACTGATATTCGTCAACACCGTAGGCCGAAAAGTTGGCACTATTAAGAAATAAGTTATTCTTATTTTCGTGTTATCGTTGACTGCACCCCCTGACCAATTCTAACCATCATTAGAATTACCCAGTCAACTATTTTCCACTCAAAAATTATTTTGAAATGGTATGCATTTTTTATTGCATTTATTATGCTGTGGTTGCGTAAGGATGTGGTGACCCCATCGCCCGGTATTAGTACCGCAATCAACCTCTGGCCCTCCAGGTTGGGGGAGCACTTACACTATCATACACACAGTACACGAATTCAGCATATTGTACACAAGGTAGGTACAATTGGTGGAAGCTGGTACAGGAGGCCAAGACTCGAAATCGAGTAGCGCCGAATGAATAGAATATAATGCATTTTTTATTAACTAATAACTTATTTTTCTTTTGATCATCTACCTGCCGTAATTTTAATAACAGGTAAAAAAGAAAGAAAGAAAATAGTTATTTCGAAATTAGTAGATACAATAAACGAGATGATGTAATTTCGTAGTAAAAACATAATTGTATAAGTCAGTGGCTGAAGGTAATCTAATGGGCAAGTATTGACAATGACCTCTTCCTCATCCATTCCATATTTTATACAATACTTAATTAGATACTGATAAATTACAATATTGAATTCAACTACCCCAATTACACCCTATTCAAATTTTTTTTAGAATGGTTTTTCAATAATTAGACGAAGAAATAAAGAAATAAGATGGTCAAAATCGATTTTTATCAACCGCTTATTGTATAAAGTTTATCAAAGAGTTTAAGAAGGTAGCAAGCACAGTTAACATCAATTTACACTCGCCATTTGACTCACTAAATTCGACAAAACGCTTGAAAAAGAGGTTGAATGGCTTTGATTCTGGGTAGGTCTGTTAAGTAATGTGCTTGAGTAAAACCTTTCAACACAAAGAGCCGGTGGAGACAAAGCAGCAATTAGTGTTGATGTTTCCTTTTCAAAGCCCCTCCACACTTAGCAAACATCACCAACATCATCTCACCGTTTTGATTTTTAATCATTCTCGAGAGGATGTTAATTTACTTTTTTATGGTGCACAGTGTTTCGATTAGTACGAGCTAGGTGGCCAAAATTTTTTTTCGGTATTTTTACATATTTTTCAACTAATAAATAAATTAAGCAATGTAATTATAAACAATGTTTGTAAATTAATTACCAATCGAATTAAAGTGTATTGCCGGAGAATAAGAAGAAAAAAAAGGTATCTATATTTAGTGTACAAGACATAGCTGCTAGATACTAAATAAAAACAAGTACACAATTATTGTATGGATACAAATGAAAACTTTATATTACGAAGAAAAGTATAAAAGTCTATAAATGATTCTAAATTATTTATTAAAACGAAATGAATTCGGTTGATGACGACGTATCAGACAGGCCTTTGACATTATGGAGCTGACTTGACAGAGGTCGATTCTCTACTTTAGAGGCTTTAGTCAAAATCTGGGCACAACTTCTTCCAAGACATTTCTCTGAGGCTATTAATCAGTGGATGAGATGATACCATCAACATTCAAAGTAAGTCCGTAATCCTATGTATATGGTACAAAGGAAAATGCAAATAGAAATTCATCAGTATCCTCACTATTATCAAAATTCTGTTTGTATGGACTGTGACCAGAAATTCCTTCGTCAGGCCAGAAATTCAGTCGTGTGAACGACGAATTCGAAAGGACATTATCTATGGCTTCATAGTGAACTTCTACTCTCCACTCTATTTTATTCTATTAGTTTTGATTCAGCACGCGTTTCTGGGGCTAAAATACGTTATACAGCTGGATAACAGGCCTGTTTTGATTTGCTTAAACAGTAATAGGATGGCGAGAATTTATGACCTGCCTTCATAGACTTCCTAGTTTGCTTGAACGAATGTGTTGTATTGTATTTTATTGATACTGTATATTATTGATTACGCGTCGATCGTAGCAGTGAGATAGATAGATATATATATATATATATATATATATATATATATATATAGAGAGAGAGAGAGAGAGAGAGAGAGAGAGAGAGAGAGAGAGAGAGAGAGAGAGTGAGAGTGAGAGAGAGAGAGAGAGTGAGAGAGAGAGAGAGAGAGAGAGAGAGAGAGAGAGAGAGAGAGAGAGAGAGAGTGAGAGTGAGAGAGAGAGAGAGAGTGAGAGAGAGAGAGAGAGAGAGAGAGAGAGAGAGAGAGAGAGAGAGAGAGAGAGAGAGAGAGAGAGAGTGAGAGAGTGAGGGTATTGGTAGTTTGCCCGATGATAGGACCCTCGCTCACAGCTTGTGCACCTTAATATTTTCATATTTAACAGAATTGTCGAGTAATATTCTCTCTCAGCTAAATTATCCAATATATTTTTCACAATTCCTATGCTAATTTATTCTGTCATATTATGTTTAACCATTAAGTCTAAAAGTTTATGGTTAATCAGTGTTTAGTTCAATAGTAAATTTTTGAATACCTGTTGTTATAGAATTAAATTTAAATTAAACGTGTTTTTTAAAAAAAAACTTATATGACGGTTTCAGTAGAAGGTAGGTCAAATATTGTATAGGATGGAGCTTTGGCCAGGCTTTTCTCGCGATTAAAGGGTGGAGGTGGGTGCGCTCCAGGTGAGTTTCCATATTCCCCAGGGTCTAACCTATACTTTGACAATTTTAGTTCAGTATTATGAAACATTAGACAAAACCTACGATGATGTTGAATGGATGTCCGAAAATTGAATCAAGAATCATGTGTGGTGACTTCAACTCAAAGATTGGAAAAGAGGAAGCGTTTTTGCCGAAAGGTAAATGTAGTCAACATGGTTAAGCAATTGCTAATGGTAACCGACTTATTAACTATGCTGCATACCACAACGTGATTATTGGAAGTACGTACTTTCCCAGTAAGAAAATCAACAAAGGTACCTGGAGATCCCCAGATGGAAAAACTGTTAATTGCATTGACCATATTCTGATAGGTGCCAGACATGGGTCAAGTTTGATCAGTACACGGTTTTTCTGGGAGCCATTATTGAGTATTGACTTGGACCACTATCTAACTGTGTCAAGAATCAGAGCCAAGTTTCTGAAAGGGATAAAGGACATGTTCAAAATTGTGGAAAGAATTGATACTGCGAAGGTTAAAGAACCAAAGAAGTGCAAATAGTATCAGGGTCAATTACATAATGAATTACTAAGTGAGGATATACAGGAGCGCTGAGAAGCATGCATGAATTCCATTACAAAATCAGAAAAGGATATTCTTAGCTATGAAGAAAATATTTGAGAATAGTGATAGTGATAATGATTGTGTCCAAGCAACATAAGCAAAGAATATGGCGTACAAGAATATAATCTAAATAAAGCACACAAGAGAATCACCAGAAGAATATAGAGGTGGGATACTGCGGAGGTGGGAAAAAAAGCTCCACAGGCTGAAGAAAAGACCTGAAGAAAAGCGCTGACATTTTGAGACGATTCTAAACGCGGATGCGCAGGATGAAGGTGGATCAACATTCTTCGAGGAATATACGGAAGAAAATAATAAACAAGATCCATCGATGTCATTAAAGAAACAAAACAAATATATGAGAGCAGGTGAACATGTAAGCAATGTAATACAGGAGTTTGTAGAACTTAGTCCTTAAAAGATTCATAAAAATGATTGCTTTGCTTATCTTGGAAGTAATTGTAACCTCTTCAAACGATATACCCAGGAAGCAAAAAAGAGAACCATCAATGATAATAGATGTTATGGCATCTTTTTGAACTTCTAACTCTATGCTCAACTCTTTTATGCAATATGGCTCGTAGTTTTATTTCAGGAGGCGTTTCAATGACTGCTATATATCACATATTGTATAAAACAGTCACAGGATGGCAAGATGCCGTGACCAGCGTTCTCAGACCATTTCCTAGTCTGGATGTACGAATATGCTGTAGGCGTAGTCCATATAATATCATACTTAATTTCCACTTAATTGCCTAGTATTCTCCAAGGAACCTGAATTCATACAATTGAAGGAATTAGTAGGCACTGGGCATTCATTTCTGTTGCTAATTGCTTTAGCAATGTTCTTTTTCCCTCCTGCACACGTTGATACTTCTGAAGCTGTCAACAACTTAACAATTCTGCGAGAGTGAACAAGGGCCTCAACTGTACATTTTGTTTTTTGTTTTAAACGATACTTCGTCAAAATTGTTTCGAGGCCTTCCTACATCAATGGAATCTTGAAATGAAATGGAAGTACACACCACAGTTTTTTGAACTTCGAATCTGATGTCATTAGTCAACCGATGTTTATTATTTGAAAAAAATAATCGCTTTGATTTTTCCTCCATTTATCTGAAATTTAGGAGGAATAGTTAGCTAACCTCCTTTTAATTTTCCTTTGAGAGTCCTCTATAAGGCTTTCAAAATTAAATTTGGCTGAAAGGAACTTTAAGGAGATAAGGATTGGGTGTTTCAACCATTTATTAAAAAAATCTCTTCTCGAAAGGAAGTACCAAAAAACAAATGTTGAATGCAGGCAGTTCTACCTCTGATTATCAATGGGAGAGGTTGAATATAGAAAATTTAGCCGGGTTACAAGTCATTACCTTCCATAACTAGAAAGTTTCAAAATGAGGAAACAGCCTTCGTTCAAATTAAACGAATTTTTTTAATATAGTTTGATTATCAGACGATTTATTCAATAGGAAAAAATAGTACTTATCAGTAGATATAATATAAGTATATATAACATTAGTAGGACCTTAAATTTGTGTTGTTAAAATAATGTATTGCAATGGATAGATACCTTTGGACTTCATTCCTCACGGAGTGGAGTATGTCGGAAATCATTAAATATTCGAATGTTACGTTTACAGTATTGTTTGCATTATTCCAATACAATATTTTTAAATTATAAAGATGAATTCGTTCTCCTAGCTTGTTATAATCGAAACACTGTGAGACAGCCAGCATCGTCAGCGTGATTCTTAACTTAAACATCTTCGGGTTTAGTGATTGTTCCCAGCGAAGACTCATTAGCTGAGCAATAATAATAGATTTGTTAACGAAGCTGAAAGTTAGATATTGACACCACCATTTACAGCTAAAAACTTACATCTACCTAAGGACGGTTACCTTTCTTCTAATTATATATTCGTTCATTGCTAAGACCAACATCGTTACAGACAAATCATAAGTTTCGCGGTGCTATCACTTCAATTACATGTCAATCGAGTATCAGAGTATCAGCAATTCTGTAGTACAGGAGAAACCTATTCTTTTTATTAGCGAATATTATACGGAATACCTTACTTTCGATTACTTTGAGACATTCTTCCTTCAAAGTTGGTGGCTGAATTTCAGACCCATATATAACAGATGAAAAGATTAAATATGCCTTCCCGAAATTCTAGTCGCTCTTCTCTACATTTAAAATTTCCCCCTAAGAAATGCAGTTTTCCCTTCCTCCTGGAAAAAATTAATAGTCCATCCTATAAACAAATCATCCAATCCCTCAAACCCAAATGACTTCCGCCCTATCTCTATACTCCTTGAACTTCCCAAACCTCATGATTGGCATGATATATTTTTATTAAATTTTGTTCACTGCTGTTATTTCTAAGTGACCTGCTCCCAGTATAAAATTAGCTCTCTATTCTGTTCTGTTCTATTCTATAGTTATATATTTTTTATAAATTTATAATAATGTGAAGTTTTGGGAGAAAGGTGCGATTCGGGACTTATCTATGATAGAAGGAATTTTTTCTCGAGAATAAGTGGCCAACACTTGTAGGAAGTACTTTTTAAGTATAATTATCTAAGGGTAGAGAGAAATAGTAAATTAGAATACGTATCTATGGTAAAAGGAAATATTTCTCGAGAATATGTATCTAAGGGTGTAAGGTTACATTACCAGAGGAAATGTAGAAAATACGTTCATGACAGTAGAACGAAACAACCTTTCGATTATTTTTCGATTATCAATCGAATCGAAAGAGGTTCAGTACAGAAACGGTACTGTTTCATTGACAACAGTTGTGCTGAGTAGTGATTTGTCCACTCTTATTTTGGGAAACCACTTTATAGAGGTTGGGTGAGCCCCAGGAGGGTCCTATAATCCACATAATTCATCTCCGGCTGCTAACAGATTAAATAAAAGTCTTGCCTTCAGCGTGATTTGAACCCAGTACCTTCGAGATGAAGTTTCAGCGCTCTACCTCTGAGCCACTCCGCTCCCAGGTTATAGGTGAAGTAGTCATTAATTAATATTAACTGCTACTCGTACTTTTATATCCTTTGAAGAGCAATACTATTCAAAACTCCATTATCTTCTTAGTACTGTAGTAAAGTGATGCCGTTTTGTATTAATTTATGGTAAGTTTGGGAACCATGCTAACTTTCATTGAACTCGTCAGGCTTCATCATTTATAACGTCCTTGTGATGTGGGGTAATAACGGAGAAGATGGTTAGCCTTATTTTAAATTTTGAGTTTTAATAGAATTGGAAAAACATACGTATTTAGAACTATTTTCCGTATGTGCCAAGTTCCAAAAATCAAAACCTATAAGCAGGGATTGGTTTCCTTTTATCCTTACAATTTTTATTATCGAGCCGGATAAAATGAAGTAATCAACCAGTAAAAACGGTAGTAGCTATCGAATCAATTCCTAGAAGGGGAGGAAATAGTACCAAAGGCGACCCTTCCCCCTTGTTTGTAGCCAAAGACTAAACAAAGAGTACAATCAAGACTGAAGGATTTTACCGCCGTCAAGAGTATCCTATATAATTACGGCTCAGCTAAATACTGACGTTAATTGACATCTACATTAGCTATGAATGAAAGGGTAGAGAAACATCAAGTTTATGGCTCATAATTTATAAAGCAGTAAATCGATAGAGCGGATTTAGCCTCTTAGTAGATTACTTGTTGGGATAATTAAAATATGTTATTCAAATATATCATAGTAAATATTATATTATTTATTACGGGTTTGATTTATACTGAATTACATATATTTCGTTTTGCAGATAGTTTAATCTTTTTGGAGCTCGAAGGTCACCGAATATCACGCTCCAACAAACTAAGCATTCTAAGGAGTAATGCTACATTATCCGTTTTAATCACTCCCTTTCAGTGTGTTTCCCCCATTAGACTGGTGGCATTGGCATATCGGAGGGGAGATGATTGTCAAGAGAATTATGTGTGTATAAATACCACCAGGGTCAGAATAATCCTGGTGTATCTCCTGCCTGTCGTAAAAGACGACTAATAGGGGCATTAACTTAGGGCGGTACAATATTGCCAAAAAAAAAACAAACTCCAAATAGCCTTGGATTTGGACTCGGCATGAAAAGGACTAAAAATGTTTTGATTATTGGAACAAATAAAGAAAAGGGAGAGCTTTATGGGGAATTAGAAAGAATCTAGGGAGATGTTAATGGAAAAAATGGGAAAGAGGCTAACCTAGCGTGAGGAATAGAAAATTATAGCTGTCTCGGTACTACTAATGGATATGGGATAGTTAATTTCAAAATCACTAAGAACATGAAAATAATAAATACCACCTTTTAACACAAGCACTTAAAAACCTACACATCTCTAGACGGCAAGACCAAAAATCAAATACATAACATAATGATAGAAACCAAGACCAAGAGTGATACCGAAGATGTAAGGAGCTGCGGAGAAGTTGAAGTATGTAGTGATCATTTTTTAATAAGAGTGAATTATAGGCAGAGATATTCAAAAATAAAAAAGGGGAAAAACAAAAGGATTAATGTAAAATCCTTAAAAATGCCAAAGATCCAAAAAAGGATGTGAAAGGAAAGTGGAGGAGTATATAAGAAATGGGGAACTAGATGAAGTAGACGACATTGAGAATCAATGAGGTAGAGTAAAGAGAGATGTTGTAAATGCTGCTGAAGAAACAAAATCAGGTGGGGGGAATGGGAACAACTGCACTGATTTTATCAGGAATGCCAGGCTTCTGTTGATGAAAAATTTCAATGATTTGTTTAACCCCAGCACAGAAAACTCTCAATAACCCTTAATGACAAACCTATCGGAGTTATACTTGGGAGAGAAAGATCCTTACAGGAGTATACGGTCCAACCAAAGAAAGAACTCGCTTTCTTGAAAAATCAGGAACTAAAGGTCATATATGGAGAATCTGATATTTGTTCTCTTGTATCAAATATGCAAAATTAAGATGATTGGGCCATATAATAGTCAACAGAGGCCTCCAAAGCAGATCTTCGAGAGTCGTCCAGATGAAGGAAGAGGAAGAGGCTAGCCTAAACGACGATGTGGAAGCAGACCGAAAGCTTCTGGGGGGAGAAGTCATAGAAGAATTAAATTTCAATTTACAAAATCATTCTTTGAATTTTTTTATTATGTTTATAATGATCCTGCGTAGAAAGGTTTATCTATTGTATATTTTATACGGCACAGTTAACTAATTTTACGAAACATGATTCAATGTACTTATAAACATCAACATATACTAAAAATGTAAATTAAACATGGTAAAGTTGTATTTACTCATACAACAAAGTATAATTTCTATCATATTCTATTAGTTTATACCAATAAAATTAATATATCTTTTAAATTAATGATGTCTGCAATACTATTATTTATAAGAAAAAACATTGGTCAGTGACCATAATGAGGATCCATAAGTGTTACTATTTTCCTTCCGCAGAGTCTTCCGGAATCCATCAAGTCACAACGGCAGCTGCCTCTCAAAGGCTGCGCTTAATAACTAGGGGGCGGGCTAATGAAGCTGGAGCAGAATTTGTAATTGGCGAGTTGGGTGGTGGCAGGGGGGTGTGGGGGTAGGGGTGGTTAGGCACATTACTAAGGAAAACAGGCACCCCAGGCCCGCCTTTTTATGGAGCCAACGCGCCAATTCATTAACGAGGATTAGTCTCGGACAATTTAGGTTAAGTAGTCGCCCTGTCTCTGTTAACACGCCACCAAACCACATACCCCCCCTCCCCACCCCACCCACACTCCTTTACCCTTGAATTGCAACTTCATATTTAACTACCATTGGCTGCTCAATTACTAATTTTTGGTTAATCTCGGTTGTTGCATAACATTAATCTTGGAATCATAATTGACGTTTAAATCTTGTAACATTTATAATAACGTTATTTCTTTTGTTTTTGACATTACTTTTCTAGTCTAACCCTTTTTCTTTAGTTGTTTGATCTATTAAGCTAAGCTGAGTGGAGACCATATATATATATATATATATATATATATATATATATATATATATATATATATATAGAAATAGAAATAGAAATAGAAAAATAATTTTATTCTGGGACCATGTCCCTTTAGAATAACAGAGGTGAACATAATTAAGAAAATAATTATCTGGCCAAAGGCCTACAACTGAGTAAAAACTTATTTACAAAATATCCTGAAAGTAAATAACTAAACAGGTATGTTTAGTGTTATTTATTAAAGTGATGCAAAATTAAAATAAAAAAAAAACAAACAAATTTACAATAAAAAGAACTAGGCTTATGGGAAAAAAACAGTACATACATGATAGCATCTGGTAACAGAAATAAAAATAAAAAAAATGATTTCATTGTGATTGAGGAATATTTACAGTAGTTCATCAATCAATAAAGTTGAAAATATCAATCATTTATTTATTGGTTATAAAGCACCTGACTGGGAATTTAGAAGATGTTGAAAAAGTTTAGATTTAAATGAGGTTAAAGAAGACGCATGACGGATATCGGGTGGGAGTGAGTTCCAAAGATAGATAGAACGGGCGAGAAAGAAACGCTCAAAAGTTTTGGTTCTATAGGAACGGATATAAAGATCGGAAGGGCGAGATCTTGTGCCTTGGGATTGGATAGAGGATTTGAATTGTAGGAGACTATAGATGTAAGATGGATGTTGTGAGTTGATAGTTTGATATAAGTAAGAACCAAGGAAATAGAGCCTATATATATATATATATATATATATATATATATATATATATATATATTTTGTGAAACACTGGTAATAATTAATTATGCATAAATGATGGAGATGACTCGTCGAGGGCTCTTTTAGACTGGTATATAGGAGCAAGTGCGCGAAGGGTAGAGGCCCCACGTGGTCACCAATCATCATAAGCACGTTAAAAGCAGTACTCCCTTTATCATCGTTAGGCTTTGAAATTCTTCTACCATCAAGATAGATTTGTTTTACACTCATTCTCAATTGGAATAAATAATAAAATAATATGGTTTTACCTTTGAATTTTTACCAATAGAATTCTTTGAGGTTATTGGGTTCAGTACAGGTAGGGACTGCGTTCTTTCTAAGATAACGTAGATAGTTGCTAAGTTAACGGTAGTACAAGAAGCAGAGTTGACCTGGATCGCTAATTATTTCCTTTACATAAGGGTACCTCTAATTTCTCTATTGGAACGACATGAAGCCATGGGGTATGAACACCTCCACATTATAGATGTATAATTATCACCAGTTAAAAAATTCAATTTATTACAGCAGTTCTTCGATCCATGATCCATGGATGTGTTGTTCAGGAAGCCTGAGCTACCTCGCTCTCCACTGGATTTAATTGGAAAATAAAACAAATGCTAAGCAAAGAAAAATGTACTATGTCCCTGTTTAAATTTTAATATTCAAATGAAAAGAAATAATAATGCCGAAATCAATGAAATCCACATATTTGTTTTGATTTCTCAAACTAATCTGAAAAAGATGGCCATTGTCCGTAGCAATATTTAAACCCCCCCCCCACACTCTGTTCCTTCCTCCTCCGCTACAAAAATACTTCGTTCCAGGTGAACGGTTGGCTATTCGCATTTCATCCTTTGAATAATAGAATAGAATCAAAAAGAGAGTCTGAACACTGCCCTCCCCCCAACCCCCTGACTCCCACCCCTTCCTAACAGGATTAATATTTGATTTAGGCTCGGAAGATAATGAAATGCTCTGTATTTAAGAGAGTCATGGTCCGTTTGTGATTCACCGCAAAATGTGTAACTTGAACAATGGGCCCTGATCATTGTTAAAAATTTCCTGAGTAACTGGATTGTGGACAAATGACAGGGGACCATTATTTATAAGTAATATAAACAGATATTACAATAAGATTCATATAAATTTATATCAGAACAAAAGGAAAACAAGGGCTTAAAAAGTTTGGAGGAGAGACTATTGGATTGTTTGAAGCCCTTTTAAACTTATGTTATGTATATATACTAGCTGACCCGACCACGCCTTTATATGGTTGTTGTAATAGTTTAAAAAAAATTTAATTAAAATTTGAATTTAAAAGAATTAATGAAAAAATGAATTAAATATATTTTTAATATTACATTTCATTCATCTTACATCTAACTACAGAATATAATAAATAAACAATACACAAAATTCATAACTGATAAAATATAGACATGAGTTTAATGAATGAGGTATATAATGGTTGATTTATAATTATGGCTAGTAATATTATTTTAAATTATAAATATTTATTTCAATTTAATTGAGCGCCAATCGATGCACAATTCTTTGTTAATCTGTTCGTTGCTAATACCAATATATTAGATGTTTTAGTAATACATGAGCATGCTGCATATAATTGCCCATGGGAAAAACATGGATTTTCTAAGTCCAAACCGCAAATGGACATTATCCGGCCTTGAGTTAAGAATATTTGACTTTGAAGTTAAGCCTTAGGTTTCATTTACAATTAAAATATTCTACGGAATTAGTTCACAACTTTTTGATTCCTAACGCATGCTTACAATATCAACGATGCTTACAATGCTTATGCTAAAAAATGTTGGCAACTGATATTTAATGATTAGTTTTAGCTATAGGACTTAAATGAAATTATTGTCAAGATAAGAGGCTCGATGTGCCCAAAGCCGTTTAGTTAAACGGCTCGTTCTTCTTATGCTTTACAGGAGAAATATGAAACATATTCACAACAGAATGTGTATTTCTTAATTTTTTTTTCTGATAGTCAGTTTTTTCCTCCAGAAAATGCAGCAAAATATTTTATGAACTCCATACTAAAGGTGAACTTATCTAATGATAATTTATGTAAACAAGTATATTAAGAATCATTAAAGCTTTAGTAGACAACAATAAATGATACATTAAAATGTTCTATCTGCATTTTTAGAGTGTTTAAAAACGTAGATATTTTATTTTATATTTATTACAATTAGTTTGATATGTTTGGAATTATATTGCAGTAATCTGGTTTGTTTTACTGCTTATGTTTTTTGATGTTAAGAACAAAATTCCACCTGCGTGCCATATTATGTTCGTTGGTGAAGAACAGAATAGACTCTATCGAATATCCCATTCCTGAAATTGAGATTTAACCTTTTTAATTTCCATTTATGAGACGGTTTCTCGGTTTCCCAATAGTGTTAATTATTCAAAACAATAATTAATATAATAGAGACATAAAACAGATTCGAAAAATCGAAACTATTTTATGACTGTTTTCGTTTCGAAAAGAAAATCAAAAGTTAAAAAGTCATTATGATAACAGTAATAACTCTTAATAACGATATAAAGAAACCATTGAGTATGGCAATGCATGTGTTTAAGGCCATAATTTTATGTAAAATCGGCCTCCTATGGACTTCAAATTTCAAATAGCACCCACCTATTTCAATGTTTAGGCTTACTCTAAAAGCTAATTGTAGTGCCAAATGTGACATATATGATGCAACAATAAACAGAAAGACGGCTTAATAGTGATGGCTGTTGAATACAATACGAAACCAGAGCAGTGACATCTGTATTAAGCGACTCTGTCTGCAATGGCTAATGGAAAGAAGGTGGAATTATTTTAATTTCGAGCCGTCCCTTTAACGACGGAAGTTGCCGACTCGGGTGGAGAGCTAATGCAGAAAGTTAGGAGGAATCCTGAAGGGGGGGAGGGGCGGAAGCATTAGGCAAGATATGTGGCTATGGATGGGGGGGGAGAGGAGATAGTACCTCCCCCATCACTATCTTCTACATTTCTCACCTTTTTAAGTTCTCGTTGCCACTCTATTCGGCTGTCAATTACAACGGCTGATAAGAACCATCTGCCCGCTTAATGTCTTTCTTAGAGGAAGCCAGGAAGCGCTTTACTTCCGATGGTATCTCTCCTCCGCATTACATCAAACACCAAAAAGCAAAAGTGTCTTTTTTGGAAACTTCCTAGAGGAAATAAATAAAATTAGTAGGTTAGGTGCTCGAATACAAAACAAAACCGATTTTTATTTCGTAATTGTATCCTATTTTCTAGATGTTGTAGAAGCACATGCTGTAATATTTATAATGGATGGTTGTTGAAGACTTTTAAGTTTTTTTTTTGATTCTTCAAGCCTGGAATCTATATTTTCTATACAATAGCAACGTTTTCGATTTTAAATATTGATAAATTGTTGTTGGTTTTACTAGATATTCGATCAGATTCTTACCAGAGGTCATTATTTTTGGGTAGCTCTTAAATGGTAGAGTATACAATAATACATTGTGATCGAAAGTAAAGCATACCCACACATTTGTTTATAAAATTTATGCTGGAAATTTTTAAAACTTGTCCTTGATTTTACTATAACTTTTATTTTTGATCTGGAAGATCGAAATGGGTTTGATAGTAGTAGGTCTTATGATCATATTCAATAATGAAATACAAATTGCTGAATTGATTTCATGTCCAAAACGCGAAAGTGAGTGAATATTCCCCATTCTGAAGGTATAAAATGTTTTTACTTCCTGGGCATGATTCAGTATTTTGACATATTTCTACTAGTACTTATTCGGTGTATATTGATAATTTGACATGATACATTGGCCTCCCTTTGAAAAACATTTATACAAAATTTGTATCACTTAATGATTCCTGAGGTTCTCATTTGATTGACAGATTAAATAGAAAATAAATATACAGTTTGAACATCTAGTTCATCTATAAGACTGGGAAGATCCTCGATTGACCTGGTGTTCATTGAATTTGAAACCGACCTACCTAAAAGTGTTAGCAGTTAATATGTCACCACATATTAATAATGATAAATTACATGAAATTTAGAGCACTATATCACTTTTTACTAATATGTTTATATGCATACATACTTATACAGGGGTATGTTTATCCACTAATGCAACTAAGATTGACATCTGAACACCCTCAGCTATCAGCTAACAAGTATTCTAAGGAATCTCGACAGCAGTAACCTGCTTCTTTGCAATTGGAGAGAAATCCTGGATTTCTAGCTATCTGAGAATAGAAGGGACGATTGGATCGAATCCCAAAAAGACTGCATGAGCCCGCAAAGTAAATGCAGGGGGTGAAATCCTAGCGGCTTTAGGAAGCTATCTTGTGAAAACCAAACAGGAAGGACTTTGGCTGAACGGAGTGTGGAAAGATCTTTATCTTATCCGACTGGGTTAGAGAGCTTGGATGCCTGCTCCTTAAACGACCGTTTGTTTAATCAAGTTGAAAGGAAGTGGCGCCGGGAGGTTTCCCTGCAATACCCCACCACACAGCTGCCCTTTAATCGCAACTTTTTCCTCACTCCACCTTTCTTCATCTTCCCTTCGATTTAAAGTCTTATGCCCACATCCAAAAGGGTTCGATTTCGGTAAGTGAGTTTTCTTTAAAAAAATCTTATTCAATAAAAATTTCATGTGAAATGAAATATATGTATATATATATATATATATATATATATATATATATATATATATATATATATATATATATATATATATAGAAGAGAACGGTTTTGTCTGACTTGGATATGAACCCTGATAGCTCAGTGGTTTAGAGCACTGCACTGGAGATGCAGACCAGGTTCGAATCCCGGCCAGGACAAGTCATTTCTCTTCAAAACAGAAATATATTTTTTTTTTGCTTTATCTTTTAACTAATTACATTATATCTTTGTTATACTTTATATTTGCCTTATATCTTTTAACTAATTACAATATTTTTTTTTTTTAATATTTGTGACTGAAATTGTCAAACTATTTGAAATCATGCAGGCCATATTGGACAATAAAGGGCCAGCTCAAAAATGTGACACAGATGGAAGGTGTAAATATAATAAAACAAAGAATAAGAAATATGTTGCCAATGAATTAAAAAAAAAATCGAAAAAATATTTTACCCCAATTCTTCTTTCACTTTATAGATGAGATTTTTGTCAAGTGCATACATACATTTCTTACTGGTCATGCATGAGGTCGATTATTATACAACTAGCGGAGTCGAGTATCTAGGAAGATGAAGATGCTGCAACAGTGGATAGACTATAGTTTTAATATTATTAAGAAAACCTATCCTTCGCGGATGTCCAGGTAATCATTGCACAAGACACAGAAGATGATGGAGATATGTTGTGAAAATTAAATGAGGAATACCAGCAATGGGGGGTAGTTATTAATGCTGAGAAAACATGACAGCCAATAGTGAGGATTTAGAACTGAATCCAGAAGGGGTTCTAAAAAGAGTAAGGCATTTCAAATATCTTGGCTCCATAATTGAGATACATGGTGCATATGATATAGAAATGAAAAGAAGAATTTCAGATTGTAAAAAGACCTTATCAATGCTCAACTCAGTATTATGGAATAAAAATATTATCCCCAAAACAAAAAAAAAATATTTATAATATATATATATATATATATATATATATATATATATAAACAATGGAATAATACTAAGTGCATAACATATGGATCAGAAACTTGGACGTTGAAGGGAAACCTCAGGAAAAAACTCCTAACTATAGAAATGGACTAATGGAGACGAGCAGCGGGAATATCCAGAAAGGAAAAAATAAGAAAAAGATGGAGGCTGAAAAAGGCATTAAATTATTTGCCTGTGAGTGGAATTTTACATTGAAAACATCTTCACCACACCATCATCAATCCAATGGAAAGACCGAGTCTGCAGTCGAACAAGTAAAGAGGCTGTTGAAGCTGGAAGAAAAAGGGGAAGATGTGGAAGCGGACGGAGAAGAGGTGTATTGTTGAAGAAGTGGAGCAGGAAGTGGAGCCAGAGAAAAAGAAGAACATTCAACTAGAAAAGCGACAACAGGAAAATACAGCAGAACAAAGTCAGCAAACGTCCCTGGAAAGAGGTACGGTGAATGAAGAGGTCCACGTTGGTAGGTTTGGAAGAAGGATTAACAAGCCAAAAAAGCTTGTGAAGTCTTTTTCCTTTTTGAGGCTCCTAAAGGAAAAAGACTTCGCCTGCTTTGACGCATTTACGAAGATCGGAAAATGCTATCTTTCGGGTGTTGGATCCGACGGTGAGATTTGAAAATAATTACCTTGAGTGGAGTGGAAAGGGAAAAGAAGGAAATATATGACAAATGCATCCCTTTCCTAAAGGAGAAATTCCGCGAGACCTTCGGAGAGAGAGAGTTCGCCGTGAGAGGCCTCTGGTTTGGATCTCGCGGAACGATTCCGAAAAGAACATGGAGCTTCCTCGATGACCTGGGTGTCAGTGGCAGGGATGTGGCAGTGCTCGCCGAGAATATTATTCTTGTCTCCCTGGGGATAATTCACCATCATGTATGTAGTAGCTGATACCCCACACGCTAATATATTTAATGTATAAATCTTTTTCTTTTTTTAAATTTATTTATCTTCATAAATTGCATGGTAATATATATGTGCTTAGTTTATCTGGTTTGTATTTTTTTGTATATAAAAAAAAAAAGAAAAGAGAGTAGAAAAAATTAAGAATTGTACTGTAGTTTGTAAGTATGCATTTAAAACAAACAAATTGTAATGTACAGTATGTCCGATATGGATTGATCAGTATCCTGTGGTTTACGGCAATCCAATATAGTTGGACAGCACTGCTGAAAATAAAGAATTTTCGTTGGATTGTTGTTTTTGTATTGTAAAATGTAAAATTGTAAAATTTTCCGAATTGTAAAATATTATAAAGTTCAGAGTTTCATGTGATTGTTGTTGTGAATGTAGTGAAGTCAGTTTTTTTTTATATAGATAAGAAAGGATGTTGTACGGTGGCAACTCTTGTGGTAGCGAGGTTCTATCTCGGGTTACCATAGTAACATTACCTGGCATTTTTCTCGGACATAACCTTATGTGTTTCAGAATGTTGTAAACCAAGTTATATTGTAATTCTAGTGTTTTATAAATGTCAATTCAAACTTTTGAGAGTGTTTATCAGAGTAAAACAACTGTAGCAGTGCTTCTTCTTTCTGCTTCAGGATCTTCGTGCGTCTGCTCTCCTCGAACGTGCATAATCCATGGTTCTAGGTCTGTTTGTCATGTACTTTAACCCGATTGTACTTCGGTGGGAATGACACTGTTGAATCCCAATGGGACTGATTATGGAGCTATGGTCAGCCTGCCACATGGCTTTCAGTGACGTGAGTTTACGGGTAATCCATGTCAGTGATCCCGCAAGCATAGTTTTGCAAGATGGCTACATAGTTACATGGCACAGCCAAAGATCTTCATTTATGATGGGTTGTCTGTACCATATGAACTAAGTATTTTTAGAGTTTAAATACTAACATATTTTATTGTATAATTTATTGGAGAAAATCTTCAATAAAAATTCATATTTTAAAAAGTTTTAAGATTTTCCCTACTTTAAAAAAAATTAAATTTTTATTTTATATAACACTAAACTTAAAAATTGTACACTAAACGACTTAAATTGTATAAAACTCATTTCCAAGCCATTATAAAATATCATAAAAGTTGTCAGCACGTTAATTTATCTGTACTATACTACACACGACTTTTATCTCAAATTTATTTTAATGAGTTTGTGTATAGTATTATGCTCCTAATTAATATGTTTACAAAGTCGATTGGAACCTATTTAAAAAAAGAAAGCTAAAAAAAAGTTCTTATGAACTGGGTCATAATGTTTTATGTGAGACATTAGTTTTGAAGATTTTCTGCTCAGATAAAAGGTTTTAATCACTTTTCATTTTATTTTTTGGTTATAAGAACTACCAACCGAAAATAGGAGACACATAATATCGCAATGAATGAGGTAATAGAGATCTTAGAATAGAATAGGATATATAATATATTTGTTGAATAATGTTCAAAAAATTAAAATAAATCGAAACCGACAATCTGAATCAATTCATGAATGAGCTAATAAGATGTTAATATATTTAAACGAGGTTAGAATAGGAAATAAACTATTGATCAAGATGAATTAAATAATAGTTCAATTAAGGTTGCCCTTGTGATTAATTTACTCCATCCTTAGTGATTAATGATGGATAACGTGGTTTTAGGCGTGAGAAAATATTAATAGCAGGTCGTCACACTGTTCTCATATTGACCGTGTGTATTTTAAAACAGATTCTTTTAGGAGAAAAAAAGAAGCTCTTAAATTTCTTTTTCGACCAATTTTTAGAGTTATATTTGTGTGAAAAAGGCACGTGAGACTGTAATCAAGAAAATATAAGGCGGAAAATCAGTATTATAAAAAAAGTTTCATTTCCCATAGTTGTGCTCACTAACTCGCACACTCACTTTTGGTTGCTGCAGTCTTATTTCCATCTTTCTGAAATCATCCTCTAAGTCATCCAACCTCCGAGCCTGGGTCTGCCCCAGGCTCTTGATATCTTCTTCCACAGCTACAGAATTTCAAATTATTCTACTCTTTTATTTCACCTTTTTTTTATTTGGAGTACCCCACATTTGTCTACTGACTTACTGTTCCAGAAAGCTTCACAAATTGTTCTCATTCTTAGCATACAATTTGAAATCATCTCTGTAAAGCGAATAACAAACTATTGTTTCCAGGCCAAAATAATTAATCTACTTATAGGCATTCCTTCGTTGGATAACGGTGCTTTACAGCCAAGCAAATTAAGCGACACTTTCCAAAGCTTCATTAGGCGCTCTAACAGAAAAAGTATGATTTAGCCTACCTTACAGAAATTAAGATATTTCAGAAGCCAGTCGTGGGATAGTCAATCTAAATTATTGATATGTTACGTTGTCTTCATTTTACTTGTGAAGCTATGAAACTATCAATGAAAAACAATTTTTGTGTATCCCTTTGCATTTTCTTTTGTTCCTAACCTACATCAACTGTTAATTTATGTTCGATCATATTATCTTTCAACTTATTATAAGTCACTGCCTTAAAAATTTATAAGTTCCATTTAAACATGCATTCATTCATTCGGGGCTACAACTTGATTTCGAGTCTTAGCCTCCTGTATCAGCTTCCACCAATTGTCTTGATCCATTCCTCACACCCAACGTGGACCTAGCATCACAAGCCACACCATCACTCCATCGAAGCCGAGGTCTTCCTCTGCGTCTTGTTCCATACATCGCCTCTTTCATTATTTTCTTTGGCAGGTCATTCTCGGCCATCCGAGCAACATACCCGGTGCATCTCAATCTACCGAGCTTCATAAACTGAACCACATCTGATTCTTTAAATAAAGCTTTGAGCTCCTCGTTTGTTCGGTGTCTCCATACCTGATCCACCTTCACGGCTCCAAAGATTTTAGGCAGAATCTTCCTTTCAAAAATTTTCAAATTCTGCTCACCAGCTTTAGAAACAGTCCACGTTTCTGATCCATATAGGAGAATTGGCCGGATAATTGTTGTATATAGAAGAATTTTGGTGTCCTTAGTCAAAGCACGGCTCCTTAAGTATGAACTGAGGCCATAATAACAGCCATTGGCGGCTAAGACTCTTCGTTTTATTTCAGCACCTAATACGTTGTCATGGGTTACGAGGGATCCGACATATACAAATTCAGAGACTTTCTCAATAGAGTATTCTCCTATTGTGATTTCCTCACCAGGTCTGGATTTCCTCTGTGACCATATACTTGGTCTTTGCTGCATTTACTTTCAGCCCTATGTTTCTTGCTGCTTCTGCTAGTTTTAGGAGTCCATCGGAGACAGCCAGGAGTGAGCTTGCTGGACGCTCACTGTGTCACTGTCGATGTCATTAGCGTAAGCAAGAAGTTGCACTGTTTGGCTGAAAACTGTCCCTCCAACTTGGATACCAAAGTCTGTGGCCTTCTCTAGACCGAGGAGACATGCCTATGCATCCTCCTGCGTCAGTCCTTTCCCAGATGTGAATTCTTCAGATCTTAATCCTCCAATCTGCACCATGTACCATACCTCTTTCATGGTGAGTCTCACCATTTTAATAAGCTTTTCAGGGAATTCAAGCTCTCTCATTGCTTTGTACAGCTGTTCCCAATGAACGCTATAATACGCTCCATTAAAATCTACAAAAATATTATGTGTTTTAACCTTATATTCGTCACCTTTTTCAAGAATGATGTCAATTTTATATTGTTGGTCAATGTTATATATGGATGTTTGGTCAATAGTAGATCTTCCTTTTCGGATACCATACTGGTACGGACCCAAGATCTTTTCTGTAAATGGGAGTAATCGTTGAAAGAGAATGTTGGACAACACTTTTTTTTTTTATAAATACATTTTGTTTTATTTTATTTTAAATTATATACAAATTTTAAAACATTGCTGAGACAATCCCTTACAATGAAAACGAGTTTAGTTACAATGGTTATTAGTTAATATGTTTTTGTTGTTGGTAAAATGGACAACACTTTATATGCGCATGAAAGTAGGGAGATGCCTCTATAATTGCTGCGGACTAGTCTATTACCCTTTTTATGTATTGGACAGGTTATGGACTGGTTCCAAGATTCTGGCAATACTTCATCAGTCCATATCTAAATAATAATATTCTGAAGGATTTTTACAAGTTAATTTCCTCCACACTTTAATAACACTGCAGGAAATTCGTCAGAACCAGGTGCCTTATTATTTTTAGGTTTTGTCAATGAATCTAGAATTTCCTCTTTATCTGGGGGTTTCATAGAGTGGTGACTAGGAAGGTCTTCGTGATTCTCACTTTCAACTTCCTCCGCGATATTGTTAAGTACCCGAGAGAAGTGTCTCTTCCATTCTCCAAGTACATCCGTTCTATTCATAATAAGCTTTCCATCTTCATTCAAGCAGTAGGAAGTTATTCTTTCATAAGGGTTTCATTTCCAATTAACCGCTTTGAAGAATTCCCTATATTTCTTATTTCTCTTCTAGACTCTTTTCTAGTTCTTTTTTCTCCCACTGTCTCAGGTCTCTCTTTCGTGGTCCAAGCAGTGTAGTAGCTGTATCAGATATAACTTCCAAGCATGCAGCCCACATGGAGTCAACATCACCCCTCGAAACGTCTATCTCCCGAATACATTTGTCAAGTTCTGATTCATATTGTGCAAGAACTACTGGATCCTTGAGCTTATGAAGGTCTTATCACTTAGGCTTCTATGCTGGAGCACTAGTTTTCCTTAGCGCTATTCGTGCTGGGATATGCTTAAATAATGATCAGAGTCCATATTTGCCCCTCTGAATATTCTCAAGTTTCGCCATCAACATCAGCAGATTTCCCAAGTTCCTTCATGGATTTTCTTATGTTCGGAGTACTGTCAACAGTAAAATCACGAGAGCAGCAAAATTTATCGTTCTCACCCCGTTCTACGTCGATCAATAGTTGGGTGAAAAACTGATTCCTTCTCTAATTTTGCATTTAAGTCACCTGCAATAATTTTCATATCATATTGTGGTCAGGCATCCAAGCTCTCTTTAAGAGTTCATAAAAGGCTTCTTTCTCTCCATCTTCTGAAACTTTTGTGGGAGCTTGCACAATGGAATAATTATAAACAGTTGCTTGGGTCCTTATTACACATATTCTCGGGCTCACAGCCCTGAACCCAATTACTTGTTGACTGTATCTTCCTCGTACAACAAACCCTGTTCCATATTCATGTGCCTTCTCACTGCAACTATAGTAAATAGTGTGGCACTTTTTCTCTATAATTCCATGGCCAGTCCTTCGGATTTCCTGGATGGCGGTTATGTCCAACTGATATTTTCCTATTTCTTCTAGGAGCAATTTTAGTGCTCCGGGTCTGTAGAGAGTTAAGACATTCCAATATCTTGAAGTTAATCCTGGAGTTGCCGGGTCGTTTCTGTTCAAGACTGTTTGATTACGAGACTCTTTTAGGTTTCTTGATAAGTTAATTTCAGGTAGTGGGGCTATTAACCCAGACTACGTAACCTAGTCTGCTGGTAGTGCTGCCACCTTTGTGTCTTTGTGGGGCTACCCCCTCTGTGTAAGTGTAAGTGTTCCCCCAACCTTGATTGCGGTATTAAGACCGGGTGATGGGGTCACCACACCCCTACACCGATATTTAGACATACAATCAGTCTAAAATCCTTAGGGTTAAAATTCTGTTTCCCATTTTCGTACGGAAAAAGTACGAACGGTTCAAAAATCTTCGGGAACGTCAATGTTATTGCTTAAGACTTTTTTGAAAGTAAACTGCCATTGGTAGGTAGGCACTTTTAAAGTTTTTCAACCAACACTATACAGTTTATTAGGCCCAGTTTCTTTCCAATTTCGCAATTGTTTCAGAGCCAGCTATGTCATTTTTCTGTATTGTAACAGCTTGCATCATCGGTCCATCACTCAAGCTATCCTAAAACTCTTTAAGAATCCTTTTTGTACTAGTTACTAACCAGTACTCCAAATAATTTTCTGGTGACCGATCATTAGCTCGTTCTTATGAGGTGGTGTGAGATATGGTATTTAAAAGATTAAAAAACTGAAAGTGGCGCTCAGATCTCCCCATCACGATTCCTCGTTTACGGAACCGAGCGCGAGACTACGAGTATGTTGGGTTATGAAATTGGAAATAATGTCAACCTTACGACGTTTCGATCTAATTTAAGAGTCTTATCTTGACAAGTTACCTTATCCCTATACTTTTTCTCGGATATTTCCTAACTGTTCATACATCAATAAAATCTATAAAAATGTAATTTAAATAATATAAAATATGCGGTTTTTGTTTAATTCGGCATAATTGCTTTTCGTCTATTTATCAATATTAATAACATGAATAACTATATCGATTTCAAATATATTAATACAATAATTATATGACTTTTTATGTTTTAATTAATATATTTGAATTTTGTTCCAGGTGAGTTTCTTTAGCATCTCAGGAGATATCTTTCAATGGAATTTACGGAATAATTCTCTGTATGTTATTTTTTTTAAATTTATATATGTATAATTTTCTACTGCTACTGTTGTTAATGGCACAGGCATACGCTTTAAAAATATTTATGATTATGAATTTATAGATATTTATCATTATGTTGTGCCTTTTATATAATTGATTAATAAGATGAATTTTAAGGCGATCAGGTTAAAGTCTCATACTTAATGAATGCTAAAAAGTCAATGTATTCTAGTAAAAAAAACTCCTTTTTAATAAATTTGTTATGATACAGATACAGATCCTTCCCTTTTCACTAATAAATTTTATTTATCATAGTTTGTAGCGTTTATTGCGTATTTTTTTATCCCGTTGCTTTAATAGGTGTAGGTTAGTAGAGACCCCAATTAGTCACTTGGAATTTCCGTTCTTTGCATAGGCCAGGACTATTGGAGGTACTATTAGATGAGCTGCCTAAGTATAAGTAGATATAATAGCAATCCATAGGACAGAATCAGACAAAATGGAGATGAAATGTCACACCATTTGATGCAATTGTCACAATCATCAGCATATTTTTGGTACAGGCTTTGTTGTTGGTGGCAAGCTACGACAACTAGCAATTTGATTTCAAAGCTGTTAACCACCGGATCTGTAAGTGATTCTAATTACTATTCCATAATTTCGTGTCACACACCAACAGGGGTGGGAGAAGAAGATATAGGAAACTTTCTATAAGGAAGAAAATACTCCGGGTGGAGGCCAGAAAAAAATATCTGTAGAAAGAAGAACTATTTATTTTTAAAGCCGACGTTTTGACCTATTGCAAGTCTTCTTCAGAAATATTAGGTCAGTGAGCCAACATTTGACAGACTCGCTTTCTATACCTCAGAAACTTTGTATAGCAACCTCGAAAGTGTTACCGAGGAGTATCCTTGTCACGTCATAGAAATAATTTTGGGAGACCTCATTGCACAGGTCGGAAGAGATTCAGTACTCTTATAGGGTAGACATATCTTGCACGAAATATCTAATGATGGAGGAACTAGGTTGATCAGCTTTGAAACATCTGAAAATATGGTTACAGTAGGATGTTCCACAGAAACACCGTTAACAAGACCACAGGGGTTTCTCCAGACAATCTTTCCATCAATCCCAGAAACAACATTGATCATGTCTTATTAGTAGAAGACAGCAATGTGCTTATGGGGGACAGTAATTACAGAGGAGCAAACGTGGACAGTGATCATTACCTAGTAATGCACACATACACGCCAAAATAAGACACGTAAAGAAAATCAGAGGGACCCAATCACATAGAATAAATACTCGGAAACTGCAGGAGTCGCAGTATAAAATACAGTTCACCCAAAGGCTGGATGTAACTTTGTAACGTGGGTTTGAAGAGAATGACGTTAATAAAATATGGCGTCAGTGTAAAGACACAATTAAGCAATTTTCTGAAGAAGAGCTGTTCTTGGAAGAGCCACCTTGGAGGTCTGAAAGGCTGGATTGAGAATGTCAGGAAGTCACAGGCTGCAGAGTGTTTAGAATCGATAAGAAACGTCTAAACATACTGAAGAAAAAAGAGGGAGAAAGTAGACGAAAGAATAAGGACCAATACTTGTAGAGGTCAGGATGGAAAATTGATCACAGATAATGAATAAAGATAAAGATAAAGAAAGGGGGTCTGGCCACTTCGGACGTCTGCTCTAAAATGTTCAGAACCCTGCCCGGAAGATGACTCCGATTCACATTTAAACACTCGTTATAAAGATTGTGTGATTCTTGAACCACCAGATGATGAGAAAATCGAACTTCTGATTCAGAAGCTTAGGAACCAGGATGTGATGGGATACTAGCTGAACCTCTGAAGGCTGGTGGAAATAAAGTGACAAAGGTGATCTAAAATTTGCTACACAGTGTTTGGTTAAGCATAACACTCCCGGATGACTGGTTCAGAAGGAGACCTAGTTATCCTCCCTCTTCACAAGATAGGAGACCTAGTGATTTGTGGAAATTATTGTGGGACAACATTCCTAAGCTGCGTCTACAAGGTCCTCTCGAATGTGGCATACCAAAGACTATTCCTCCGTGCCAAGAAGGAAATAGGAAGTACCTAGTATATGGATTTATGAGTGGTAGATCAAATTTTTGCACTGAAAACTCATAGGGAAAGGACTAGCGAGTATAATATCACAATCTTTTTCTGGATTTCAGCAACTCTTACCAGGTGGAAACTATAACTAGGTATGGAAGAAATGAATGCCCCTAGATGAGAGAAACGAATGCCCTTGGGTGGGGGTTATTAGTAAGCCTCGTGGAATTTCAGATGAGGGAGTCAAGAAGCCAGGTCAAGATACAGAATGACTTTTCAGAGGTCTACAAGACAAAGGGATGGACTCTAGTGTCTGTTGTTTAATTTTGCTCTCGAAAACGCCATAAGAGACTCAGTGTTACAGGTTGCTGGTACGATTCTGACAAAGTACATCCATATACTTGCCTATGCAGATTACATAGATATACTCGGAAGAAAGCTGAGAGGTTTACAATAGGCGTTTCCTGCTTTGGAGAATGCTGTACGGCGTATAGGTCTTATAGTGAACCAAGCAAAGACCAAATATATTTTGGCTAAAGGTTCAAGGGAATCATTATCTGCCATCTCGTTTGGTGACAACACATTTTAAAGTGTCGGCTCTTTTGTCTACAAGGGTTCTCTATTCAAAGCGGATAACTGAACGGCCCAGAAGTTGAAAGAAGAATTTTGAACGCTAATATATGATATTTCAGAATGGAAACAAATTTAAGAAGTAATCTGATAGCAAGAGGAGCCAATACCATACAAAACCATTATTATGTCTGTTTTAAGTTATGGATCAGATGCCAACACTTTACAGCTTTTTGAAAGGAAAATATCAAGAAGCATGATTGAAGCAGTAAGCAGTTGACGATCATTTTAGACTATGTCAGAGCTATGTCAGATGTATGTGTTGATGGAAAAAGGAAACGAGGGCGTCCACAACGTATATGGGCAGAAAGGTCGAGAGGTATGCAGGTAGCATTGTTGGATCCAGAGCTTTGAGGGCCATGGCACAAGACATAGAAGAGTGGAGACGGCGCATAGTGGTGCGGGAGCAGAAAATATTTGATTTTTGAAAGGGCTGTTTTTGATTATCTAGCTTGTGATTCTCACACTATATAAGCTAAAGGATCTAGCTGTAGAGGAAAACTCTTTCCTCTTGATTTATTTCTGACTAATAACTAACATGTCGGGCTTATTACCATTTCTGAATGATTTTTTTTTTAGAAATGGTAGCATATAATCTTAAAATATGAACAATTATATAAATAGAGAGGGAGAGAGAGTGAGAACTTTGGGTTGGGGGTGAACCTGGGGTAAAAGAAAAAAGGTAATAGGGGAAGTGGGAGTTCAAATGTCAACATTTAATTGCTTAATTAGAGAATCGATTACGTCAAGTTTAACATTATTAATACATTGAATCCAATGGTTAATAATTTAATTTATAACTACAATTCCTATTCTGAAGTCTATACATTTACTCCAACTTCTATTTTGGAATAAATTTAAAACAATGTTTGCACATATTATTTTTTATAATATACAATATATAAAATATTTAATGTAATTACTTAATTGATCATATACTTAAATATCATATGTCGGGACCATTTTTATCCTTAATACTTTCCTTCTATTTCAAATAGGAGCAGTTTTTTAATAGCACTAATTTCAGCAACTATTTTAGATCATTATAATTTATTTTATTGTTATATGATATAATTTTCAAATATAATATTTTAGATCATGTTTCTACTTGGACGGTGGCTACTTACAGATAACTTAGCGACCAAATTCATGTTCCCACATTTCTCTCCCAACCCCTCCCTCCCAACTCCCCTCATTATTAGTTGTATTTCACACAGATTATACAACAATTCCAATTCCCAAATTTTATTTTTTTTTAAACACAAGAACATATACAACCTATTTTATCGTATTGCTGAAATTGAATTCAGCTAAGATAGAATATGAAAAATCGCAATACAATTTTATCTCATTTTATTATATTTAATCTAGGCATCTCAAGCCTAAAAGAGATTTTGATAAAATTGACATTTAAATCGATGCCGTATTGAGTGTATTAATCCAAAATGTACCTATTATTGCAAATTACCAACTGGACCGAATTTACTGAAACTATGTACGAACTTTTTTTCCTTATTAATTACATAAATTTAAGGTCAACCAGAATGAGGAAGGCCAAATAAATATGCTGCGTCGCCAGTTGGAATCTGGCCTGTTTGACATTTATTTCGTGACGTGTAATATAAGGTTGGGGAAAAAGTGATTCCGATTTTTCCTAATTGAAGACACATCCAACTAATTTGTTACACACGCACTTCTTTTGTCCACAGAGCATTCTGAATATAAAGATAGCATCATAAGTTTACTAAGTCGAAAGTTATTGAAAATTGAGAGGTCATTTTCATCGTATATTGCCTTTTTACTTCACTATCTTTTACTACCAAAAAGGGAAAAATGCAGCGCAAGCCCATCGGCAATTGGTGATGAGTGCTTAAATGAAGGCAAGTGTCAAAATTAGTTTAGCTCATTTTCGTTTCGGAAATTCTGATGTTATAGATCAACATCGTCGTGGCTGGCGAATCTTTGATATAAACGGGGTAGACTGACACATATCATATCGCGAATTCTACGACGAAAACACAGGTTTGAGCCATTTACATAAGACCGGATAACTAAAGAGGCTTGATACTTAAGTTCCTCATGAATCAACTGTGAACTATTTAACTAACCTAACTTGATTTAATTGATTTCGCTATTCACTGAGTTCTTGGTCGAAGCCCAGGGAAGCTTCCTAAACGGTGGAACAGCTCGGCATTGACGCCAAGGAAGGTCATGTTGAGTGATCGGTGTGACCAATTGTTCATTATGAGTTATTATGTACACTGCTACATATTTTTAGTGAATCGACAAATATTGAGAGAGCCTGGCTGGTAGGTTTTGGTGCATCCACCTTATAGCTCAGATCTTGCCCTCTTTAACTACCATTTCTGCTGGCCCCTGTAGAACTCTGTCAATGGTGGAAAGTTGGCTTTAAATGAGGCCAATCAAAATCACTTGATTCAGTTTTCAGTTTTATTCAGTTCAAAGTGAAACCGTAAAAAGGTGATCAATCACAACAGCACATACATCATTGATTAGTTTTTGAATTTGAAATAATAATTTATTTGTTTATTTATTGATATTTAAAACTAGATTAGAATAATACAACAATTAAATAGGCTAATTGATACATAATGACAAGAGATAATGGCAAGTAGAGAAACTACCCACAGGTAGTACTCCAATCACACGTGCAACTAAGAAGGTCACGTTGGCTTTAAATGAATCTTCTTTTTAAACGCCTCGGAGGATTATCGGGAATTGAAGAGGAAGCTAGCTTTGAAACTAGAGGGTTTGAGTTGGAATGAAGTTTGTTATGAAAAGATAAATACCGGATTCGGGCCAAATCAGCAACAAATGGGACATTAAGGTCGTTATTCTTAAGAAAATAAGGAACATTGAGGATTTTAGGAAGGATTTTGGATTGCAGGGATTGGATACGAGAAAAATTCGATGGCTTAGTGGAGCACCAAAGCTCTATTCCTTAAGTCCAAATAGGTCGTATGATGGTCGTGTAGATGAGTCTTTTGTAGTTAATTGGGAGCTTAGAGAGTTTGTCCAGTAAGTGTTGAAGTAGCCTGAAACGTCGAGCGGCTTCTTGTCTTTTCAGTCTTGTATGAGGATTCCAGCTTAATCGTTTGTCGGGATGCAAGGCTAACTATCGGATCTGTTCAACAGGTACCAGTGGGATATTATTAAAGGATACTGAAGGGCAGGAAGTCATTGTTTTATGAAGGTAAAAGTGATTTGATGTGAATTTATTTTAATTCTCCAGTTTTGACACCATTCTTCAATATCAGTAATGTGGGATTGGAGGTTTTGGGATGCAATGACTGGATTGGTGTTGACTGATAATACACATGTATCATCAGCATACGTGGTAAGGATAGTATTAGGATGAGTTGGGATATCAGCTGTATAAAGGATTTGGACAAGGATACTACCTTGAGGAACACCGGCAGATTGAGAAAAGAGGGATGAATAGACATTATCATGGTTTACTTGGAAAGTTCTACTTGTGAGATAGGATTGAAGGATGAGAAAGTATGCAGAAGGTAGGAATTTACGGAGATTGTAGAACAATCCCGAATGCCAGTCTCGGTCAAAAGCCTGTTCCACGTCAAGAAAGACACACAAACAATATGATCCATGTTCTAATGTAGAGGAGACTACATTCGCCACACGATGGCATTGCTGAATAGTGGAGGGGGTTGCTCAAAATCCAATCTGGTGATCTGGTATTATGTGATTTGCATCAATGATGGGGTACAAGCGTTTGAGGATGAGTTTTTCTAGGATTTTACCCATGCAAGGTAAAAAAGAGATAGGACTGTAAGAGGATGAGTATTCTGTTTTTGTTTTTTTAAGTTTGGGTATCATTTTTTTACGATGGATAATTTCCAGAGGTCAGGAAAATATGTGGAGTGGAGTACAGCATTATATAAATATAAGGTAAGGAATAGAAAGGCTTTTCTAGGAAGGTGTTTTAAGATATGGATTGTGATGGGGTCGTGCGCAGGAGCTTTGCGGCAAGGTAATCTGTGAATAATGTTGGATATTTCTGTAGGATGGAATGCTTTGGGTGGAAGGGACATTTGGAGGGCAACAACTAAAGTTTCTTTTATATATTCAATTTTAGTTGGGTTAATGATATCAGGATGTGGATGAAAGATTTTGGAAAGGTATTGACCAAATAACTTTGATTTTTCTCCTTCAGATCTAGTCCAATTATTTGATTCAGTAATGAGTGGATGATTAAAGTCTTTGAACTTTAGGAGTTTTTTGGTGATCATCCATAATGTTTTGTCGGTGGTTGTAAGATTTTCAGTCCAGGTAATTAAATTTTGAATTTTGAACTTCTTGATTTCTGCTTTTAGTTTGTTAGTTAATTTTGTATAGATAGTTTTATCTGCTGGATATCGAGTTCTATGCCACTTCGATCTTGCTCTGCGTTTTTCCCTTAATAAGATGCGAGTATGCTGTAGCAAATCAGTCTGTTGATAGTTATTAATTGTATTATTTATGATGTTATCATGTAAACTGCTTAATAGAAAAATAAGAAACATTTCCTGTATTTTATTTTCCCTTGAATTTTGCTATATCTACTTATGATTGTCCCTAAGTGCTCGAACTTTTCGCCATATTTGAATTCAAATTCAAACCTTTTCGGCTTCCTTTAACTTTTTAATACTCAAGTGTTAAATAGAACTTCTCATATGTATGTGTGTGTGTATATATATATATATATGTGTGTGTGTGTGTGTGTGTGTGTGTGTGTGTGTGTGTGTGTGTGTGTGTTAATCGCTTTTCCAGTGAAAACGTTGTTTTCTGGAAGAACAGAAAATTCACTCTCAATTGTCATCAATCAGCGGTTAAAGAGTATACGCTTTATATACATACTTATGTATATTTATAATGTTAGTAGTGTCAGCAACAAATAACGTATCTTGTATGATACCTCACATTAATTTAAAATTCAAGCTGAATCTTATCAAAATACCTTATTACATGCAAAATATGTTGACAACTTTGAGAGTTATGAGGAGTTAAGCTGTGAATTCGTAATTAAGCATTGGGGTTCAGCTGAAGGTTTTTCGGTTTGAATGAAGTTTTGAACCAAGAAATAAGAAGCATACAAATTTGTTGACAAATCACAACAGAACAATAATAAATTACACAAAACGAAATGTTGAAAAATATTTCAGCTTATATAATTCTGTAACAATATTCATTCATTGAAAAATCAATTTCACTATATATTTTCGACATTCGATTTCTTTTACATATTTATTTTATCAAATCTTTACGTGAGGAAATGAATCTTAACCACACATATCAATTTTTATGAAATCACTTTAGAGAAAACATTTTGTATTTTAAGGTAAACAGTTCATTATAACCAACGTATGGTGTTAAAATTACTATATGTTATCCTAATTTAATATCAATTGGAGAAATCGTAGAGAGGTTGTGACAATAAGAGAAAGCATCCAGTAACGTTTAACAGTAGGTTTTAACATCTCAGAAGATAAATACCACAAAATGGTATTTTGCAGTTTCATAAAATATTACTAATATAAATATCATTAATAATATAATTCATAATAAAATAATTAATAATATCATTCGAAATCAATGGAAAAGTAAAGAAATGTACAAAACAAGTTACTAACTTCGATTTTATAATGTGAATCTGAAGGTCACACAACCAGGATTAATATTCTTATAAATCTTGCCATCTTTTATTTGCAAGGTTGAGGAGCCGAGAATCCTTTTTCTATTCAGGTCAGATTTCTGATTCAGCTGGTGGTCAGTGCTACGGGCCAGGCTAAACAAGGGAAAGAGATCTAATGCTAAGGTGTTATCTTGGAAAGATAGAGAAAAAAAAACCTTTTGGTGTGTAAAAGGTCGAGATAAGAACGAGGGGTAGAACGCAAGAAAAGCCGTTCTAGCCTGAAATGAATAAAGAAAGGGAGCTTTCTACGGAATTTCAAAGAGTTGCTGAGAAGGCAGTTTCGGATAGCAAACCTTTTTCAACCCATTTCAATATATCAGTTGAAGGGGGAGGGGGTTCGAAGGACTGATCGGGTGAGAAAGCAATAAGACTGATGCGGTGAAGTGAGACAGAGACAGAGGGGAAATAACAAGTCCTCTTCAACTTTTGACACTTGACCTTCTTCATCTTCATCAAGCCTTACCCTCTCCTGCCTAGCTAAGACAGATCCCCATCCTCCCAAGATCTAGAGAAGAATTAACTGTTGCCTGAGGCTCTTCGGGAAGAGGGAGGGGCAATCCTTGTTAAGGTTCCCTTGGGGTTGCCATTCTTTGACGAGCCGATTTTCAGCAAGAGTGATGGGTAGCCGGCCTGCTCGATCACATATGAAAAAGTGTCTTGTCTCATCAATAACATCCTGGGCTATGTCAAATAATGGAATAAGATATATCGCTCAAGTTCGTTCCTACATAACAGTTTTACCAAATGTTCGCTAACGAAGTAAATACTAGAATTTTTTTTTTACCTGAGTGTTTCAATCTTACATACAGGCAATACACAAATCTGACCACCTATTCTGACAATTCAAACCACAAACTATTGATATTTGGACAATGCTTAAATTTCTATTCCAATTTGGTCTCAAAAATAGGTTTCTTTGATAAAATTCTAATTACGTATTTTACTTGAACTGACCGATCTAAGAAAACTTCAAACATTAAGATACGTGTATTATTTTATGTATGACTAACTGACCCGACATACGTTATCCAGTGGAAGCATTTAAATACGAAAATTATGGTTTTTTTTTAAATAGATTGTAATCATTGGACCGTTTCGATGAAAATATATGTAAAAAAAAATCATTACAATATCTGACGTGATAGCGTCAGTTATTACAACTTGACTTAGTTATTGCATATGTTGTCGCTACAGTACTAAAGAAACAAATGTAAATAATGAATGCAGCTATAGGATAAAAAATAAAATAAAATAACTCATTTTCTTTTATTTAGCTAAATTAAAACAGTGCTATTATTTTATTGGATGTTTTAATTTTCTAAATTTTTTTTTTTAAAAGAAAAAATATGGCCAGGACCGGACATATCCTTTCTTTTCACTGATCCTATATCTCTGTGTTCTCGCAATTTGCGATGTATACACGGGTAATATAAGTAAAAGTAATGTTTAATGAACATTCTGCCCTTGTACACATCGCAAATTGCGCGAACACGGAGATATAGGATCAGGGAAAAGAAAGGATATGTCTGACCGAGAAGCGAACCAGGATGGCTAAGGTGGCTAAGCACCGCGACGGATACTTGGTAGATCTGGGTTCGAGTCCCGGTCCTGATAATATCTTTTCTTCTAAAATAAAATATTTATAAAACAGTGCTCTTCTACATGTCCCAACTTGTGAACCCAACTTAAATATTTAAACTTAATATCTTTTGGGCTCAATTATAATTTGACATTGACGTTGAGTATAGTTTTAGGAGAACTTGGTCTGCATTCACCAATTTAATACTTCAATGGTTTGTCTTTTGTTATACTTTTTTTTTTTGTTTGGCAGGAAAGTAGAGGAAGTGTCATGTAGCTTCTATAAACAGTGTTAAGAAAAACACTCCTTAAATCAGCTCTCAAGTGAATGGTAAGATTAGAGAAGAATTTTCCTAGTTTGTAGGAGGATGGAGGATACAAATGGGATATTGGCTCGACAATATGGGACGTAGGAGCCCTAAACCTTCTATCTCCTATTTTATGTTTTACGCTTTCACTTACTCCTCCGATCAGCTCTATATTGTATATTTTTCATCTCATTATTCGGAAATTTCTAAAAATTCTTTCTTTCCCTTTACATTTCGTAATAGTATTTTATTTTTTTACAATTTATTAATCCACCTAGATTTTTAACAATTGTCTCACTCCTCTTATAAAGCTGACGTCTAGTAGAATTCTAGTAACCATATAATTAAATAACATTCCAAGAACTCATTTATTCCATATCTACACAATACACAAGACAAACAAATTATTGAAAAGAACAACAAATCGGTAGTTACAAAAATAACTATAAAATAATTATGAATGTTATATACATCACAATACAAATGAGTTAAGCAAAAACTACGTATCTAAGATGTATAGATAAGAAAGTTCAATTTAATTAAGGAATTAATGAATTTGACAAATGCACACATTTATATGGAAATAATAATAAAATCAAAACCAGATAGAAAAAAGAAACAATTTCATTGGTTGATTGTTTTCTTTTTACCCGAACCATCCGAATTCTTTTTTAAATATATTTATTGAAGTTTACAACTGTATACAGAATACATCAAGTAAATATAGTGAAAGATAAATCATGTTCAGAGACACAAGCAAGTAGAGAAACTACCCAGTGGTAGTACTCAAATAAAAAGTTCAGATTAAAAGGTCACGAGGCCATCCTCCTTTCGGACGCCTCGGAGGATTTTCAGGAATTGGAGAGGTCGTGAGGCTTGAAACTAGTGGGTTTGAGCAGAAATGAAGTTTGTCATGAAAAGATTGATATCGGATTCGGGCTAAATAAGCAATAAACGGGACATTAAGGTCACCGTGGATTACTCTGTTCGTAACAAAGCAAGGAGCATTGAAGATTCCACGAAGGATTCTGGATTGCAAGGATTGAACACGAGAGGAATTAGATGACTCAGTTGAGCCCCAAAGCTCCACTCCGCAAGTCCAGATGGGTCCAGTAATTTTCATGCACATGTGTCTTTTGTAATTAATTGGGAGCTTACAGTGTTTGTTTAGTAAACGCTGAAGTAGCCAAAAACGGCGAGCTGTCTCCTATAGTTTCAGCCCAGTATGAGGATTCCAAGTTTAGCGTTTGTCAAGGTGTAGTCCTAAGTACCGGACCTGTTCTACAAGAATCAGTGAGATGTTATTAAACGATACAGAAGGACAGGAAGTCGTTGGTTTACGACGGAGGGTAAAGGTGGTATGATCAGATTTGTGGGAATTTATTTTGATCCTCCAGTTTTGACACCAATTTTCAAGGTCAGTGATATGAGTTTGAAGAGTACGGGAAGCTATAACAGGATCAGTGTTGACAGATAATAGACATATGTCATCTGCATACGTGGTAAGGATAGTATTAGGATAAATTGGGATGTCAGTTGTACAAAATGTGTAGAGAATTGGGCCGAGGATACTGCCTGGAGGAACACCGGCAGATTAAGGAAAGAGGGAGTAGACATTATTATGATTTACTAGGAATGACCTGTAGGGGAGATAGGAATGGATAATGAGAAAGTATGTAGGAGGTAGGTAGGAACTTACGGAGATTGTAAAGCCACCCGGGGTAACAGAATCGGTCGAAAGCCTGTTCAACATCAACTCACGTTCCAAGGATGAGGAAACAACATCTACCACACGAAGACATTGCTGGATTGTGGAGTGGGATGTTCTGAATCCAAACTGGGGATCCGGGATTTGCATTCAGGTTGGGGCACAATTGTTTTAGTTTTTTTTTAGGTTTGGGTATCATTTTTACAATGGATAATTTCCAGAGGTCAGGAAAATATGTGGAGTGGAGTACAGCATATAGGTAAGGAATAAAAAGGCTTTTCTAGGAAGGTGTTTTAAGATATGAATTGTGATGGGGTCGTGCGCAGGAGCTTTGCGGGAAGGTAATCTGTGAATAATGTTGGATATTTCTGTAGGATGGAATGCTTTGGCTGGAAGGGACATTTGGAGGGCAACAACTAAAGCTTCTTTTATATATTCAATTTTTGTTGGGTTAACGATATCAGGATGTGAATGAAAGATTTTGGAAAGGTATTGACCAAATAACTTTGATTTTTCTCCTTCAGATCTTGTCCAGTTATTTGATTCAGTAAGGAGTGGATGATTAAAGTCTTTGAACTTTAGGAGTTTTTTGGTGGTTATCCATAATGTTTTGTCGATGGTTGTAAGATTTTCAGTCCAGGTAATTAAATTTTGAATTTTGAACTTCTTGATTTCTGATTTTAGTTTGTTAGTTAATTTTGTTTCGATCGTTTTTTCTGCTGGATATCGAGTTCTATGCCACTTCGATCTTGCTCTGCGTTTTTATCATAATAAGACACGAATATGCTGTGGCAAATCAGTCTGTTGACAGTTATTAATTGTATGATTTGTGATGTTATCATGTAAACTGCTTCTGATTGGTGTTGTAAGTTTTTCTATGACTTTATCAATGTCCTGTTTTGTCCTAAGTGAAACATTTAAGTGCAGTTTGTCCTCCAAGTCATAACAAAATCGTCCTAGTTGACTTTCCTTAAGACGTTGAGTCCTGTAATTAATTTGGGAGGGGTAGGCCTGGGAGCGAATCCTGAGTGCAATAAAAGGAGGACTAGCCTATGATCTGATGAAAGGTCGTCCAAGGATTCAATATTAGCATGTGTGGGAGAAATCTGGGATGTAACAAATATGTCAAGGATGTCGGGACGTTTTTTGAGGGATGTAGGCCAATAGGTAGGATTTTTTGGGGCAAGGATTGAGTAGCTCTTTGAGGATGTGAGAGAAGATAGAATATTTCCATGGGAGTTGGGTGTTCGACAACTCCAATCAACATCGTTGATGTTTAGCATTGTAGTCTCCTCCAGCAATGAAACGCGATCCAAAAGATCGGAATAGGGATATATAATCTTCAATATAAAATGTTATGAGAGATGGAACTAACGGTAGGACTGAAAGTGTTATATGAAAAGGGCGTGATGTTATAGGTACTGATGTTGATTGAATACTATCAGTTGGAGTGGAAGGAACAAGAGAATGAGATTGAGTTTCATGGATGAGAATGCAAGATCCGGCATGTGAAGTGTTGTCTCGGTGGTCTGATCTATAAGTGATGTAGTCCCGTATATAGAAATGTGTACGTTGAGTGAAGTGAGTTTCAGTCAGCAAAGCTATATCTATTTGTTTGTCATGAAGAAATATGCCTAGTTCGTCAAGTTGATTGAGTAGGCCATTTGCATTCCACAAAAGGATAGTTAAGCTCATCGTGGGAGATTAAGTGGAAGTTCGGTAAGAATTCTTGTGAGTAGGACCATGAGTGGTTTGATGGTGTCCTGAAGATCTCTCAGGAAGGAAGATAGGATAAAGTTTATGTCTGTTGCATGGTGGACTTCTATGTCTACTACAGATAAAAATACAGTTGTAGATATCAATAAATAAAAAACTTTTTTAAAAAATAATAAAAAGGAACTCTAACAAAATTCAATAATAGAAAATATAGAAAATAGAAAAAAACACATTGAAAAAAAATACTGGATTCCAATCTAAAAAAAATTAGATAAACAGAAATTCTAAAACAAAATATGTCACGTAAATAATAAAGATTTGAAAAAAGCTACAATACCCGGATTAACAGATAAATTAAACGGATTTAATTCTTTAATATATTTAAAGTTTAATTTGGAAAATTGTGTAATTTACAATATAAATGTCCGTGATTTTTATTGCAATGATCCCCTATTTTTTATAATGAAAAATTGTTTTAGTGGAAAAATAATTTTCGAAACAATTCATATAACTGAAATTAAAACTTACAAGACATTTAAAACATTATCTATTATTATCTAATTTATGTAATTGTTATTTTGCTCAATATAAAAACGTTTAAATTATAATTTTAATTTTAATTCTATCATTTTTTTTTTTTTTCATCAAAAGTATTGATTTATTTTAATTTATCAAGAAATTATTTATTTTCTTAGGCTAATAAAAGGTTGCATTAAAATGACATGCGATCTTGATTATTTGGATCAGAAATTATATTTGTTCCTCCGTCATTTCGGATCGATAGGCTCTCATCGTTAGGTCCTACTATTTCGCGCGGGAGCTCAGACAGTATATATATATATATATATATATATATATATATATATATATATATATATATATATATATATATATATATATATATAAGTTAAAATAAGACTGAATAAATAACCTAAAAAAAAGGATAAATTTAGGGCAGAATAACTGTACGCGTTTGAATATCAACTGAATTCTTTATTTATATTTTTATTTACAGCTCTATATATACTATTTAATGTTTATACAGAAATGAAAACAATACCTTGATTCTTAACCTAAACTTAATCCTATTAGTCTATTGATACATACTTATATATATATATATATATAATGTATATATAATATATTATATGATGTTTAATAAAGAAAGAATAAGGTAAATGTAACTTTTCGATTAGAGGATAAATTTGTAAGCATTTTGAATAATTTATATTTTATTAAATGAATTCTGTATATTATTCAGTTGAGGAATGTTTACGGGGCATTATTCTACCTCAGAAAATTTTAAAAGGAAGAAGAACTATTAAAAAGGAAAACGAAAATGTAGAGAAGAAAGAAGTGTAAGACAAATCTAACTTTAATTAAATCCTGTTCCTTTAGGAAACTCTGTATATATTTCCAGCCTTTAATTTCTTTTCTGTAGGGGGCTTATAAATTATTTATGGTCATAAATCTTTCATAAAGTTGCTGGATTCGAAATAATTGTCATTGTTTTGAATTTATAGTCGACGCTGAAAGATTGAGGGACATCATTAGGGAAAACACTTGGAATAAAGACCTCTTTTTTTACCTTATCCATTATACCGAGTGGAGATAAAAAATACAGTCGTCTAGAAAACCGATTTCAAGTTTTTGAATTAAAATGGCTTTTGGTGCATCATTTTTTGTTATTTACATCTCCGAAGTGCTGTGAATAAAGTACTTAGAAAGAAAAAATACTGAATGGTATGTTGCTGTTTTTTTCAATATTATATACGAATAGATTACATTTATAATTACTGAATACTTGATGCAGATTGTTCTTAAGAAGATAGAAAAAATCAACTCTAAATTGAGTAGTAATTTAGGTAGGTATTTTTATTTAAGGTTGATTATCGAGATCTCTGATTGTTGAGAGGAGTCATGAATTGAAAAAGAATACATCTTAGCATTGAACGTGACAAAAAAATATACTATTAGCATTTTAACAACACTATAATTCACAGAGCTTCACATTGATTATTAATTGTAAGTGTAAATCCACTAATACAGTCAATTCCAAATATCAAGGATGTTGCAATATTTAAATGCTTGGAAATCCATTATATTCATAAAGCACTTACTACTCTACTCTACAGCGCTACAACTCGGTAACAAATCCAGGCCTCTACCACCAGCTTCTTCCTGTCTTCTCTGTTTTTCGCTTCTGACTGCCAGGATATTCCTGGAATCTCTATCCACACCATCCGACTACCTCAGCTTTTGTCTCCCACTTTTTCTCGTGCAGTTGAGAGGCTCTGTCAAAACCTTTTTAGGAATGGCTTCATCTTCCATTTTCGCCACATTACCAGCCCATCACAGTCTTTTAATCTTTAAGGAGTAAACAACTAGAGTAGACTTCGTTGTTAGTTCTCCTTTGCCAGTTTCCATCTAGTTAAACTCCACCGAAGATTCTTTGTAATTGTATTTCTTCTTCTTCATTACTCTCCACACAAGGAGCCTCTACCCAATAAAACCACTCGGTTTCTGCTCGACGATTTCATTTGGTTGAGAGCTTTTCCTCTCCTACTTCCAATCCTGTGTAAGAACTCCTGATAAGAAACTCTGGGATGCCCTCGCGGTCTCTTCCCTGAGTGTCGAGCTTCTAATAGCTTTACAGGACCCATGTCCTCGTTCATGCGATAAACACGTCCAAACCGAACAGACGATGCAAGATACTCCAAAGTGATTTTGAGTTCTGGTATCTACACCTGCTCTCTTATAGTATTGTTTCCAATGCGATGTTTCCTAATTTTCCCCACTGATCTACGCAGGAATATTATTTCTGCTTCAGTTATGCGTCTGTAATGTCTGTCAAATATAGACCAGCTTTCTCCACCATTAGTGAGAAGAGACGGTCTTCAGACTTGTATACTTGCATCTTGGTCTTCTTATCCACTTCTCGGGAGCCGAAGATACTGTTAGTATGTCCTATTTCCTTTGGACATAATTATATTCGAAATCTCAGCATCAATCTATCCAGAGTTACAAATTACAGTCCCTCCATAGGTGTATTATTTCACCACTTCAAAGAAAACCCCGTTGCAGACCAGTCGGATGTTTTCCTCTTCTTCACTCGCCATAACCAGCACTTTACTTTTGGATGCATTGATTTGCATACATACCTTTTCTTAGAAGCTCTACTCCCCATTCACCGAGTGCTTGCTGTCGTTTCATTTTAGAATCGGCAATATGGACCACAACATCCATTTATAAAAGGCTCTAAAATAGGACGGTCATCATATTACACTTTTCGACAGCAATCCAGGCAGTCCGGCACTTGCAAATATTATGAATCTCGTCCATAAATTTATAAAAAAGCTTAACAACCTTTCTTTCTAACTCCTCTCACAATTGGGAATGATCCCGAAATAAACAGAGTATCCTTACCATTCCAGTGGCTCCTTCATAGGTTGATTTTATAGGCTCAATTAAATATCCAGGCACACCATTGACAATTACTGGATTCTAAATTTCTTTTCTTGGGGCTGAAGGAAACACTGCCATAAGATCAAGAAATGAACAGTACAGGTTTTTGTTTCTGGCTCGGGTTTTTTTAGCCATGGCCCTAAACAACAAATATGTGGTTCTGAGTCTGTCGGCCTGGACGGAAATCAGCCTGCTCATCTTCTAGCTAATCTACCACAATGCCTTTCAAAATTAGTTCTGTACAGTGTATATACCACAGAAATAGTCGAATAAAATCGAACTTGAGTAAGGCACATTTTTTGCAACCACACACAGATTGGAATTTGGCTATTCTAATTCCAATCAATCCTAAAATCGAATATTACAATAAAATGTGAAAAAGTCCAGTGTTTGTGTATGGGAAATATTCAAAAATAGTGTGAGGGAATTTCGTGTATGCCATGGAAGGTGTTAGCGAAGGGAGCTCATCATATATATTGTAATAATAATACATTTTTTTGTTCATAATACACACTCCCCGTCAAAAGTATCTCAACACTTTGAAATATTTGAATTTTACAAAAACGTCTGTCTTTTCATAACAAAGAAAGGTTCTGATGTCTGTAATAAGCATTTTTAAACTGGTCATAAACAAGTTTTATTAAAATAAATTATATGTAATATCTCTTCCAACAAACAAAAAAGTTAGAAAACATACTTTCTATAATTTTAATTTCTGACAATTTTAACTTTTAAATTACAATTTAAATTTTTAATTTACATTTAATAATCTAGTTTTTAATGGAAGCAGCTGTAGATTTACGCTTCCGAAGAGCTTGCATTTTAATGAAGTGGTCATCTATGGGTAGTAATCCTGGAACGCCTTGACGTTGGTCGCCTCGAATGACTACCAGTCTCCCTGTACCTTCTTATGGTCCTTGAAACGGAAGAGTAGTGAATCCCAAGGCGAATAGCGATGTAACGCAATGATTTGCCTTCTTCAGAAGAGTGATGATTTTAAAAGAATCGTCGAGGCTTAAACGATTCCTTGTGATAAAATTAATTGTTTCAACTAGACTAAAGAGAAAAGAGAAAACAGACTTGAGACACACGAAAGATAAACATGGATTGAAAGGAAATTTGAAATGAATAATTCAAAACCCCATCGTTTGTTAGTAAGCAGTGAATAAGAATCATGTGTCTTATCCCTAATATATCTCATTTAGTAAATAATATTACTATAAATATAAACAAAGTACGAATTCAGGTCAAAACCAAGAAAATCTCGAGAATTCTGGATGTTGCAGTACTTTTGACGGGGAGTTTATTTTTTGAAAGTGTAGTAATATAGTATAAATCATTTAGTACTCAAAAGAGTTATTGGTAATAGTAATAATACTTATTACTATTAGTAATAGGAATAACACTTATTTTTTAAAAATTCAAATATGACTTTTTTTTAATGGAGTATGATGAAAGTGTTCACAATTTGCTTTGTAGGAAATAGAAATGTTACCCATAAATCATTTATTGAATTAATTGAAAAAATAATACAAATTTTATGTCAACTAATTTTAAATGAATTCATAAAAATATAAATTTGTTTTGTTTATACATTTTTAACTTTTAATGAATAATCTTATAATTTTAACAAATAAATTCATCACTAAGCATCATTGACGAAGTAAAAGTTGTACGCTGTCCAAAATACGCAAGGGCCTGGTCGTGTTACAAAAGCCTTAGGGCCTTGCGGAAAGTCAATTTGTCTTTTGAATTCTCCTTGTGGAGGACTCTCTTTTTTGGACCAAGGCTCTAATTTTGAGTGTCTTAAACACCTTGGCTTTTCTTTTGTAGTCCGGAATATTTTGTTCGTAGTATCGGCCACGAGCAGATGGTCACCGCATATCTCTGCTCCTCTCATGATCTTGATATCAGTGAAATGTCATGTGCAGGTTATATATGAAATGGACAATTGTACTATTTCGCTTCAACCACGAAACAGGAATTTAGTTAATTCTATTATGTGGATAGAAGAAATTCCGTTTAAGGAGATCATTATCGGCACAAAAGTCTATTATTAGTGACTAATACACACTGTTCATTTTTCACTTCTATGCAGCCCTATCATATCCTAATCATCACATCATATCCTAATCTCACATCAGTTTCCATTCTGGCATTAAAGTCCCTATGCAGTATTAAGGATCTTAATCTTTCCTTGACATCCAGTTAATTAGTTTTAACACGAGTATGCCCCCTTTTCCTTAACACTGGCATCTTCAGTTCGTGCATACACCTGGAGTATGGATACCTTACCAATGGCTAGCATGAGATCTGCTACGATCATATATGGCGAGATAGGTTTCCAGTCCTCCATAAGATCAAACATATTGGGCGACAATACTAGGCTTACTGTTATCAATTATACTTTTTCGATACTTAACGTTAGGATTATCTAGGTAAGACTTCAGATAGTAAAATGTTATTAGAAAGCTCATGTTTTGAACTAATTTGAAATCTAAAGTAAGAAACAAATCTTTGCATTTTGTTTGATGCTATAGTCTCAAAATAACCAATACATCAAACAGGAATATCAATAAATTTATTTTGATGAAGATAGTTTGCAAATGAAAATGGATATTAATCATAATTCATCGACACAAAACCTAGAATATTCCAATAGATTATCATACTTTGTTGATTTAGGAGTTCAGAAGCTCTTATTTCTTTTCAAATGTTTTTATCTTTAACAATTAAAAATTCATGACTTTTACCAATATACTGAAAAAAAAATGCGCGTTTCACCCTTATTCAGCGAAAATAAATTTAGTTATATAGTTAGATTATATTCTTTGATTTTTAAATAAAGTATATTTCTCAAGAATCGTTAAATATATTTGTGATTTTTGAACATTTGAGAAATACATATTTTAAAGAAAAACGCAACGCATCCAGATTAGAATCCGCCATCAACCGCTCGTGGTAGCAGCGGAGTGGATTATGGAAGTGAAACTTTTTTAATTTTGATCCTCTTAACGACGGGGAGGAGGGGGCATTACGGGAACAGGAGGGGGTACTGACATTATATTTTGCCAAGCCTCAGTAAGAGCCTTCTCAGCCGATTACGGCTTCATTGCGCCTCTCCTCCGCTTGTAGTTCAACATCCATTTACATAAAAATAACTAGTTATGCTTTTAAACGTATTATTAAGCTATACGAAAAGAAAAAGGAGATGAATAACAAAACTAATGTAATATTTGTTTTATACATACAACAGATTTAAGTAATTTCTTCCCTTAAAATGTCGGTCAATTCAACATAAGATGTTCACCAACTAATAAACTTTGAAACGTTTAACACTAAACAATCGATTCTGTCTTCATTGCAAAAATTAAGTATGCAATAGTGACCAAACCCTACCCTGAAACACCATTTCGGCCGAAATTCTCGTCGTTCGATGAAATATATATGCCCTGAAGTAATCCCATCTTCCCAGCCATCTTCAACAATCCATCAGCGTCTCATTCCCTTTAATTCGACTATGGGTATGTGGTATTTTTTCGAGTCTTTATAGGTATCTGAGATTATTGTACATGTATGATATAACTATGTTTTGGTAACGTTTTTAGGCTTTTTTTGTTCTCATATCCCGCCACTAACAGTCATAAACTGGCTTTTACTGAAATGAATTAAATCACACACTAGTCTTAACATATCCAGTTCCACACATCCATATACCCCACCCTGCAATGGGCCCGAGACCTGTTGTATTAATGTTATTTGGAGTACTGGCACTGGCCAGATTCTCCACTCACGACCTGTGTGTGTGTGAAGCGCCCTTAACCAGCTTCCATTGGCGTTTAATGCCAGTGACGCGGCTGGGAAAGGGGGCTGGGGCTTCCCGGACTCCTGCTTTGCTCTCATTCCTGGGGAAGAAGCTTAGTTCGGGGACCCCAGGCAAATTGTAAATAGGGTATGAATGTGTACATTTTTTTTTACTTTATTTTATTATCATTTCCGCATTAATTTCTTTCTGTTACCGCATGTATATATTTTTCTGCATGTATATATTTATTTATTTTATTTTGTTTATATTATTGTTTTGTTATGGAATGACTGTAAGCTACACAGCACTATTACTTATTGCCCACAAGCGGCAGATTGTAATATTTCAATAAAGTGTTAATATAAAAAAAAAAAAGTCTTAACATAAAATTAATACATACGATTAAAGGATAATCCTATTGTATAAATTTTATTTGCAAATATACCACCCTGTATTTTTGCAACATTATTCGATATACCTGCACCGTATTTTCATGTTCGTTTGACCTACGTACGTAAGTATAGCTCTCCATCAGTTCTCCCGAACTCCAGAAGGCTTTTGACAGTCTAATGAAAGGAGACATAGACTGGGTACTGAGAGGAGTATATACCGTGAAACATTTATGGCTGCAATGAGTCTCTATACAAAAAGAGGAATGTAATTAGCACCGGATACCACATTTAAAAGGAATTTAAGATAACCTTAGGATTCCGCCAGGACTATAGCCTAAGTCCGCTGTTGTTCATGATGGTTTCGGACATGGCAATAGGAAGAGCTAAGCTAAACTCCAGCTGGGACACAGACACCTACACCCCACCAAATTTAATTTATTGGTATTTTCTGAAGACCTCTTGTTTCTACCTCCAACATAACGACCATAAGAATTGTCTTCAATAAATAATAAAATTAATCTGGGGAAGATCAAAAATCCATGCGAATAGGAAAGAAACCCCGAAGGATAATGAGAGGAATACTGAGAATTGGAGATTAGAACAGGTCGAGAGTTTTAAATATCTAGGTGCTCATCTCAATGAAAGAATTTACATTGACAAAGAAGTGGTCCAAAGAATAGGAGTGGCAGGGAAGACCCTCGCCTTAAAACTCCATTACACGCGTTGTATCTGACAGATACATTACTGAATATTTTCATGACTAGTTGGACGGGGGAGGATTACCCATAAACAATTTAGGGTGACGTTGGTGGGTGTGGCTTACAGCAGTCAGCGTAAAGTGCATAGTATATCTCACAGAAACGACGGGCTTAAAATTGTTAATTTCTCCTGGATGGTCCTTTTTCGTTTTTACTATTTCAATTTATTTTAGTATTGGCTATGGTGCTTTGTGATTTTATTTATTTTTGTAAAATTGAATAGTTGTACCTGATAGACACAAATTTATCTCACAAATATGACGCATGTATCCAGGCGTTTAGGTTTTTTTCAATACTGTAATTTCAGATAAATGTTCCGAACAACTGTATTTCGTTATAGATACTTTTGAACGAATCTCGGTGTATTTTCAATGGAAAATAAATATGGCATAAATTGAAAAAATCGATTTGAATAAATCTGAAAATCTCAAAAAAAGTCTTGCCCTCCTACTTGAAGTCAGAGATGGTAGCAGAGCACAGTGGTGACGGTGATGATGGAGAATATTTTCAGTCCATCAAAATTCATTCTGGAGGTCCCTGAAGAAGACGACGCAGAAGCAGAAGAAAACATTGAAGAACGGGAAGAGGACTCTGACAATGGACAAGGTGATTCGGACTCTCCTCATGTAGACACTGAAGATGAAAGTAATATCTGCGAAAGGTAAGAACAAAGACAAGGAGAGATACGATACGGAACGCCACTGTATGGGCAAATCTCGACGTTAAACAAACTGAGACTATTCTAGCGGAGTACGAACTAAGGTGGTTCGGACCTCTCCTGAGGATGGCTCCAGAAAGAAAGCCCAGGAAGACTTACCAGACCCGAAAGGAAGGTAAAAGTCTCAGAGGAAAGCTTCACATCTCCTGTGAATGGATCAAGGATAATTTTGTTTTTCATATATTTTTAGGCAGTAGTGTTAGTTTATTAATTGGAAGCAAACAATCTAGGATATGCAAATATTTTTCTTTTATTTGAAATCATAATAAAACAGACACCGGATATTCTTCCCGATATGGCTGGATCTAACATTTGCTCTACTTTTTTTATATCAATTTTGATATAATTGTCTCACAAGCTTACAAAAAATATGACAAGCCAAATCACTTTGCCCTTTTAATGATTCCGGAACGTTTATTTCTAGCCTATTTGAAAAGAAGAGGTTTGCTAAAGCGGGAAGCCGATGAAAACATGTTGACACACATTCAATAAAACTTTTCCAAGGCGGTTTCTAGGAGTTGGAAAACTGGAAAAAGTTTCCCTGTCGCTGAGACGTTTACACAACTGCATCAACCCTTCTCATTCCAGTTAGCCAACTTTCTACTCTCTGACTTCCACACTTATAGCTGTATTAAATTTTACAGTGTTCTTACATCCTTTCACTCTATTCCACCTAAATTATTCTCTTATTTTTGCTTCTTAAAAATTTGCCTTAAACAATAAATATAAAACATTGAATGGCACAATCCATATCTCTGTAAATATTGCAGACTATCTTCTCTTTAACAGTAGCCATTTTCAGACCTCCACAATACTTGAAATCTGCCAAAAATTAAAATAAAAATAAATTTATTGTCAACCAATATGAGCCATAGAGATGAATATTAGTTCGATTAAAAAAAATGTCAAACAAAGGATCAGAAACTAACTTAAAATTAACTTATTTAGATATAAATAGAATTTAATACATATAACATTCAGAGACAATAAGAGAAACTAATTTCTATAATTTATTCCTAGTGTTTTCTATCGATATTTACTGGAAAATAGATGATGTAGGATCGGTATTTATAGTAAAGGTTTGATTCATTTGAGAAATGCAACGTAACCTGCATAGACTTGAACTCGTGCCTTGTTTGTAAATATGACCTAGCCTCACCTATCGATTCATTCCGATTTTATTGATGATTGTTTTTTAACTGTATAAATGAGAAGAGGGGCTCTTTGATCCCTTCGTTTCCACTCCAAACATCTCTGATATTACCTCTGAGATCTACCACCGGATGAGGTTTGATCAATTTTAGACCAAAATTGCCGGAAGCAACTTAATTATCTCTGTTTCGGTCGCACGTTTGGAAGGAGCTCGTTATAAATGGCTGCAGAAAACTTTGTCTATGTTTTGTGGCAAGCTGCGTAGTCCCTCGATAGCTGCTTCTTCTGCTTTTTCTGATTCTCCCCTCTCCGTTATTAATCTGATTCCCCTATTGGGTCTTCTTTTAGTCTTTACAAGCCCTTAAAGTTCTCTCCTCGATGACCTCCTTTAAACAGTTTTGCGGTCATTATCTGCATTGCGTCATCATAAATACACCATTAATACATTTACAAAAACACATCATAAATACATTATTACTAGGTGACTAGTTTGTTTTTCTGAAACGACTTCAATTTCCAGTACGAGGGAAATATTTTATTTTAATTTTATAAGTATTTGTTTGATTTGGTATTTCTCATATTCTCTAGGGATAAAAAACTCTCAAAATAATGCCGTAATCTTTCTTTTACTTTTCCTTTTGGCAGCAGCTTTTTACCTTGATTGGATATCTTTAGCAAACCTTCCGCTAGCACACTTCCTTTGATGAATGATTAGCCGATTCTAACCTAAACCGCATCCCGCATCTTGTTTCAATTTTTACTATACAATAAATAGGTTTTCCATAAAACGAATTTATCTCATCACTTATACCATAAGGCGTTATACCATAAGGCGTTCTGCATTCCAGTGTTCACCCAGGTGGTTGTTATTATACAGTGTATTTTATTGTATAGTGTAATTTTGTCATTATCAATTAATTATCCAAGTCACTTTTATCTCCTAACTTACACAGTTAAAATTCTTGATGATAGCCTGCATATGTTCAATATGATTAGTTGAGGTGCCTTCTAGAATGTACCTTGTTTTTTGTGTATATTTTTCTAAGTAGCTTACACGAATTAAAGTTAGCAAAATGATATATATATGCACACACATATATGTGCGTGTGTGTAAAGAACGTTCGGGTCCTAACGACGAACGAACGTTTTCTTAACCCTTTAGTAGCTATGAGCGATATATGGCGGCGCAAAGGAGCGTGCCCCCTGAGCTAAAGACGATATATGCCGTCCTGCATCACACACCCCTCAGTGCTAAACACTGAATGCTGTGCTCCGGCTAGGGAACCAATCTCATTCTTTGTTTTGCTCTCTTTGTGAAACAATCCTCAGTTCAACTGCCTTTAGCATTCATTCATTTTCAATAAATTTTATTTTGTAGTAGTTTTTTGTCTCGCTATTTTTTTTGAAATAGAGAATGGAAACGGAAAGGAGGATGGAAACAATGAAATGCGTTAACGGGCAGTAGTAAAGGGCCGTAATGAAGGATAGAACGCAGGTAAATAGTATGTAGCAGAGGCGGGTAGGTGCTTAATTGTTTAATTTTATATTTGCCGTGATAGCGTCATAGCCTTCTTAATACAACAGCTGTTCTAAATATAAATTAAAGATACGAGAGGAAATAGTTTTAATGTACGGTTACAGTGTGTTGAGTAAATTGAAAACAATATCCTGAAATATTTTAAAGAAACACAATGTAAAGGCTTTGAATGCTTTTTCTTTGTTGTTTTTTCAACAAAGAATTCAGGTGAGTGAATTTTTTGTTAGGAATCAATGTAATTATTAAAGACATAAAATTTGTTTTGTAAATAAATCTTTGGTTTTTTTTTTCAGAGAATTAATTCAGTCTTTATTTCATCATCCAAAGACATAAAAACATTAAAAATTTATAAAATGTCATTATATATATATTTATATATATATATATATATATATATATATATATATATATATATATATATATATATATATATATATATTACAGACACATAGGAGTAACGAGGGGGGTTATTAGGGATGTAACCCTACCATTGCTTAGAAGAAATTTAAAAAAAATTGTAAGTAACAATTTAAAAAAAATAAAACTTCGAAGGATTTTACTTTTTCAAAGTTATTATTATGGGATTATAAAATTAAGGGTCAATAATGCCAAAAACGCAACAAAGAAAGTGGGAACACAGTTATTTTAATGAATAAAAGATACAATAAAATAACAAACAAAAACGTAATACTGTTTATTTACAATTAATAATATTATTATAGTGACAGTAGTGGCATCTAGCGGCACCAATAAGATAACAAATGTGAGAAGAACAGTTTAGACAATTCTTAGAATCTAGAAGTAAAGTCTAGAAAGTTCCCTATGCAATTAAGTTAAAGCTAAGTTATTGTAACCAATGAATAGGGTTACTTGAATTTAAAAGCTACTTCTTGATTTCCCTTCCAAAAATAACATCTATAACTTCAAAAGTAACATTTATAAAAAATTATAATATATTTATTTAATTTGAAGCTACATGATTTTTTTATAGTATTATACATATTATAACTATATTACGAGATATCTTTTTTGAAGGGAGTAATATAATGGAGTGGTTGACTGGTGGGGGTTAACCCCTCCATGGGTTAACTCTAGTTACGCCAATGATTACAGAAGGAAGTCTTTCCATCCTGTTGTTGATTAGTTCTATGTTGTAAGTTGTATACTCCTATGGTAGGTTATACCACAATTTATTTCGCATCATGTGCGTTAAAGTCTCCCACGACAATTTTCCCATCATAGAAGGATCTATTATGATGGGTATTTTAACCATATCGTCATTTTTTTCATGCTTCCCATATTTTGGAAGATTGACACAAATAACACTCATACATTACAAATGACAGTTAATACGTAGAATACATACCCTCTCGTTAAGTGTTCGTAATAAGACCGCGTAATTTATTCAATTCAAGACCACATATGCAACTTCAAATTATTTATATTCTCCTTTCCACTGCACAATGTTATAAAGTCCTACTTATTTACGGTTAATATTACAACACTCCTCATCATCTTGTATGGCCAATATATTTATGCAACTCTTTCGTGATAAGTCGTTAAGTTCAAATGTGGTTTACTTGAACGAGCATTATCGTCAGTAACATCATCAAACAACATCATGATCTTGTGTTCATTATTTTTCGAGTTGATATATTTAATGAAAAATGTCCGTCATGAATTCACATATTTTAATATCGATATAATGGATATAAACTACAGCTAAAAGTTATTTTATATTTGTTTAAACAGTTAAAATGTTTTTTTTTTATATTTGTTAAACCAAATACAGTAGCGTTCACCGTATTTCATGTCTGGAGGCTACTGGCACAACTACTCATGATACTGTAGGAAATCGATTTAATATACGGAATAAACGATGAGCACTGTGGGTATTCAAGGAAAGAAAACGTTTTAGGAAGGAGAGAGAGAGAGAGAGAGGGTGAGAGAGAGGGGGAGAGAGAGAGAGAGAGAGAGAGAGAGAGAGAGAGAGAGAGAGAGAGAGAGAGAGAGAGAGAGAGAGAGAGAGAGAGAGAGAGAGAGAGAGAGAGAGAGAGAGAGAGAGAGAGTGAGAGGGAGAGAAAATTCATCAGTCGTTCTGGGAATTGCACGAGAATATTTGCAATGATGGACGCCGATCACTAGGAGCAAACGCTTGGATTGAGTCGGGGTGGAGAGAGAATTGGTTTTAAACTGAGTGAAATATGATGACGTTGGTTTAATTAAAGCGACAGTACAAACTGAGAACGAGGACATTAGTAGTGGCCACAGCGCTCAAATGTACTGCCATACTTCCCTTTATCAGTCACCAGGTTTACCCAAGCGATATTTACAACCCATTTTAATACTTAATTGTTGTTATTTAATTATTAGATACTTAGCCGTAAGAGAATGTACTCATACAAATATGTATATATGTATAATTTTTTTTTTCTTTAGTGGATCTACAGCCCATTAATGAGGTTTGGCCTCCTTGGTATGTTTCCGCCAGGCCTCTCAGTGATGTGCAGCGGCCTTCCAGTTAAGGATGTTTAACAAGTTCCTGGAGTTCTCACCGACTCAATCCAGCCATCGCAGCTTTAATCGCCCTACTTTTCTTGTGCTCTGAACCTTTTCTTCAATTTTGCCCACATTGCCAGCCCAGCGCAACCTACTAAACTTTATTACTTTGACCACGTCGAGGTCCTGGAATAGACCTGCCGGCTCCATTGGTAGATATTCCCCATGCTTCCCCCTCTCAAATCGGTTTATATATTCGCCGTAAAATCTTTCTTTCAAAAGTTTGGAGTGATTTTACAACGGCTTTCTTTATGACCCAGGCTTCTGAACCCTATTGTAGAGAATTGTTTTTGCACTCCTCGACGCAACTATCTTCTAGATTTCTATCGAAAAATTATTATCGCTCGTAACAGTGGTGCCGAAGTAGGTAAAGGAGTTTAATCTTTCAATATCAAGTCCTCCTATCTTAATAAAACTTGTTAGTACCATCGGTCATCCCGCATGGATGTATTTAGTTTTAATTAATTATTAACCCTACGCTCTCAGCAGCTCTGACCAGATTAAGGAATGCATTTTACAGTTTTTTAAACGACCTTCCTATGATTTCCAAAATTTTTGCGCCGACTTATGGATAATTGTGCCGGTTCGTTGAATGCCTGCTTTGCGGATCAAATACTCCAGAATTAGATTAAAGAGTTGGCATGATAGTGCATCTCCTTGTCTAAAATTTTTGTTGGTACCACATTCAGCTGAGAGGTTATTTTTCACGCATACTTTTCATCGAGCATCTTCCATAGTCATTTTAATCATTCTTACCAGTTTATGTGGAATATTCATTTCAGATGCCTTTGTGCAACACTTCTCTACGGTCACTGTCATGTGCTGACCTGAAGTCAAGATATAAATGTTGAGTTTGAAGGTTGTACTCCCTTGCCTTTTTTAAGATCATCCTGAGGGTGAAGATTTGATCTGTAGTGGATTTATTTTCCCTAATCCCATAATGGTATTCACCTAGTTCTTTCTCAGTACATGGTAGCAAACTGGCATACAGAGGGTAGGAGGCGACCTTGAATGAGCAGTTGAGTAGAGAGATTCCTCAGTAATTATCATAGTTAAGTCCATCTACTTTTTTATAGAGCATATTACTGCTTTCATTGATGTGCTAGGCATCTCTTTTTTGGTCTAGATATCTAAAACTGTCTCTCTCAGTTCTTTTATGAGATCTTTCCCGCCGTATTTAAGTAACTCCGGGGGTACATTGCCACTGCCAGGAGCTCTGCAAAATGTCATTCTTCCTATAGTTTCTCCAATATCTTCTTCATCTGGTGGCTTCATGTCACTTACCTCCTGAGGTGCTAGTTTACCATCTTCTATATAGGAAGTGTCTTTCCTAAGGAGAAGACCTTGTATGAGCAGTTGAGTAGAGAGATTCCTCAGTAATTATCGCAGTTAACCTGATTTTTCATTCTTCCTCTTATCTCTTCTTCATCTGGTGGATTCATGTCTCCCTCAGGTGCTAGTTGACTATTTCACTATCCTGTCTCCTCATTAAGTCTTTTTCCAAAGTGTCTTCTCCATCAGACTAGTGTCTCATCCACCTTTGACGTCATTGTGCCATCTTCTAATCTGCAGGAACTTGTTTTCGGATGAAAGGGATTTAACATTTTGGAAGAATGTTCGTCTACCTCTTGCCTCTTTTTGTCTCTTCAAATCTGCTTATTAATTTTCCTTCCATTCTCTCCTTTTCAGTGGTGAATATTCTTTTCATCTCTTCTTTTCACACGGTACATTTACACTGTTATACGCTCTGTTCCTTCGTTCATTGACATTTCTACATTCATCTTCAAACCAGCTACTTCTTCTGTTCGGTTCATTACATCCCAATATAGCTTGGATGCTGCACAACTACGGAGCATCGATTCCACCTGTCTTCTATATTCTCATATTCACGGCAAGAGGTTGTTAGCTTCAGTATAAATTGTTTGCTATAAGTCTCTTGGTCTTCTTGTCTTTTTAATTTTGAAATGTTATATTTCCTAATTTTCGGCAAAAAAACTCGTCTTTCATTCGATACTCATCGCCCTTAAACTAGCAATACAAAAATTGTGGTTCGATTCCACATTTGCTCCTCTAAATACTTCTGTATCTATTATCCTCGACCTATGCCTAACACTAACATATATGTAGTGTGTGGTGAATACAGAGCACTACAAGTTTTTTTTTTTTATCACCGGATTCTATAATTTCTTTAGTAGCATGTTAATAAGTAGTTGCTTCTTCTAATTTTCTACTTGAGAAGTAAAGTGATAGGAATCTACACAAGTTGAAGAGTGAACTTTTTTAATCTTGTTCTTGGTTTGAGCAAAAGGTAAGCACAACTCCCTCACACGTTTCCCTTAGGCCGCTGCCTCAGGTCTTGTTTTTTGTCTTCTCTATCACTGGATGGACAAAGGCTTAGTGAAGAAACTAAAGGGACCTCAAGGATCTCCTGGAGCCTAAGGAGCGTGAACGGCTTCGTTGGATCCTAGCCTTAAGAGACGGATAGTTTTTATAAAAATTTTATTCGCACAAGCTGTTTTCGCCTTACAACCCATTGAACCTTAGGGCTAACGTCTATCTAGAGTTTACGGATGAGAGACCATTTCTCTAGGTCGCTACCCCCATCTTCACCAACGTTTTCCATATTTATCGTCTTACTATATGGACCATATTGACCAATAGAATCGTGAGATATAGCAATTCATAATTGAGATTTATTTTTGAAATAGACTTGAAAAATTGTCTGAGGTTTTCTAAGAAAGTCACCATTGCCCAAAATCAGTAGATTTTCTTACAATATTCATTTATTTTATTAAAATATAATTTCTAAACTAATTTTGTTTTCAAACATAAAAAATGGATAGCAATTTGCTTGGATTGGATAGCTATCAATTTGGGGTGCTACTTAACTTGCACATTACTTCTTAATTATAAAAAAGTTACAGGAAAACTTTAGCGGTACATCTTCGTAATTTATAATTAAATGTTTATTTTTACCGATTGAACGTTATAATAATTTTATATATAAAACTTTGAGTACAGTTGGTAATTTCTCTATTTGTCATTATCTCATGTCATTATGCATCACTTAGCCTATTTACTTGTTGTATTATTGTAATACAGTTGTAAATACCAATAAATAAATAATAATAATAATAATAATAATATTTAAAGCTACACCTTATAAATAGCCAGTATGTAAATTGTACATGGGTATGAATGTGTTCACTTTATTTAATTATTAATCATCAATAATTTTCTTTACCCTATTTTTATTAATTTATGTTTTCCTTATATTATTGTTCTTTTTATTAATTTTCCTTTGATTAGTTATTTTTATTTTTGATAGAGGATAACAGTACAAACTGTGTGTTTGTATCATGTAGATGTATTGATTTCTGTACCTGAAATGCTCACTGCCCTCGAGTGTGACAATATTTTACGGTATTATTTTTAAATAAAAATAAAAGTGATTTAAAAAATATTAATATTGAGCCTTGTTTAATTAATGGAAGTACATTCAGATTGGTAGCCCCAATTAATGACAAATTCTTATATTGGATAATTAATAGAGGGATAATTAATGACAAACTATCAAAAGATACCATACATAACCATACCGTGAGAAAGTCTAAAAAAGTACCTTTTACATTTTTTTTTAAAACTGACAGTTCTAAAGAGCCATAACAAATTAAAAACTTCTTTATATGCTATATTACTTTGCCATTTAACGATACATTATGCTGTTTCCACAACACTCACACACACACACAGATATATTGTTACGGGCTATTGGGTGTAAAAAAGAATAAAATATACCTAAATTCAAGATACTAATATTTATTAACAAAGTGACAAACGAATACAATTAAATTATTAAACTAATATAAATTTACAATAACAATATTCTTAATATTTATTATAACCTAGGCCTATTTAATTACTAAAATAATATAAGATATTACTACTACGAAATAGCTTAACTATTTACATCAATTTTTACAGGTAAAATAAGATTACGCTAGAGCTTATAACTACAAATTAACACTTACAGTTCACGAATTAAAGTCCACCGACCGTAAGAATCTCCAGATATAACAAACTGACACACAGTAATAAACAGAAACGGTTTATTACACTCGCGAGACTGTCACAGTTCACTGATACACTTACTACACTGACCGGTTTACTCTCTGACTGACTGACTCGCCGCCGAGAGGGTATTTAAATAGGCAAGGCCGAACATTCTAGAAAGAACGGGAGTGGAGGAGGCGGTTCTAGTATCTACGAGATGGTTCTTCTTAATCTCTTCCGCCGAAGGGCTTAAGACGTTAATCCCTTCCGCCCGTAACACTCTGTGACCGTAACACTGCCCCCTCCTTAAAAGTGCTCTGCCCCAAAGCATAGTCCGGAGAAATCGGGCTGTTATGAGCTTCTACCGATGGAGACGCTTTTTCTTTCTAGGGGTTGAACGTGCACACCAATATGGCGACTCCAAAGTTGGCGAATGTCTGTTCAAATCATGTCCCTGACAACCTTCCATCCCAGGCCATCGTATCCTCAGCCAAACTTCGGGATGGCGAGCTTGGTGACAAACAGGCTCAGAAGCTTACTCCGCAGGTCGTCGAGGCTTCGCCGCAGTGCGTCATATGTTGGCTTCTGCTCAGTGGCTCGCTTGGTAACCAAATAAAATAGATATCGTCCTTCGTACGTGTGGTGGAGTGCCTTCCCGACACTTGGTCCTTGGCGTTCGAGCTCCTCAGTCCCACCGAACTTCTTCCTGAAGACCGTTGCAATCCCTCGAGAAGTCCTCAGATCCTCGGCAACGCAATGGGCCAGAGAAAAGTCCACCGGTAACGAGAAGATATCCCTATAGATTGTCTGAGTTACTCTTAGGGAACCTGGTACCTTAGTATGACCAACTTAGTGATTATTTGTCTCTACGTTGTTGAGGTACCTGACGTGCTGGTCTTCTGTCGGCCCATGGTCTCCTTTGTACGTGGCCAGTCTATTGAAATGAACTACCTTGGGTTTTCCTTTGGGCTGCTTCCTGATCCTTTAGATGACGTCGTTTATCCTCTTGATGATCTCAAACGGGCCATCCCAGGAATTCTGAAGTTTAGGTGAGCAGCCTCGCCTTCTTCGAGGATCATGCAGCCAGATCCAGTCTCCAGATTGGAAGCCACCTTTCTCCGACCTGATGTCGTAACGCTTCTACGTCAACTTCCTCTTCAGGCTTGAACCCGAATTTCAGATCACAAGGCAAACGAAGATCTCTGCCGAACACGACATTTGCGGGGTCTGCCCCGTTGCCTCATTGACAGAACTGTGGTAGGCTAGCAGGAACAGGTGAAGATACTGGTCCCAGTCTCGCTGATGGTCGGAGACCACCTTAGACAAATATCGACCCATTGTCCTGTTCATGCGCTCCATCATGCCATCGGATTGAGGGTGAAGAGGTGTTGTACTGGTCTTCCGTATTCCTAGTACTTCGCACATCCCGGAGAATACTGCAGACTCAATGTTTCGTCCCTGGTCAGCGTGACGTTCCATGGGTACTCCAAACCTACTGACGAGCTGCTTCACAAGTATATCTCCAACCAAGACTGCCTCCTGATTCGGAAGGCCATAAGCTTCCACCCACTTGGAAAAACAGCCCATGGCCACGATAATATACCGGTTACCTTCGTCCGTCTCAGGGAAAGGGCCAGCTATGTCGATCGCTATTGTCTCAAACGGTGCTCAAACGTTGTACTTCTTAATAGGGGCCTTCTTTCTTCTTGTGGGTCCGTTAGAAGCTGCACAAGTCGCACAACGCCTGCACCAGTCCAACACATATGAAAGTATTTTGGAGAGTGTTACAGGTCTTTTCCTATTACGATTATTTCTGATATATAGTGTACTAATTATACTTACTACATAAAATAATTCCTATTAAACTTTCAATTGGGTATCTTTAATGTCTTAATCTCTCTGCCTAAAAGATTTAATGTTAATATAAAATAAACGTTAGAGAAATAAATCATTAAATGATTATGAAACTTTGACTGTAATAACAAATCCTTAACACATCCTGCTACCACCAGAAATAAAAAACATGACCGTCTTCTAATAACATTTAGTCAATAGTCTTGTATATAAACTGGAATTGTAGTTTTTACTATATTTTCATATTTCATTTAAACCAATTAAATTAGTAAATAATATTTTAAAAGGAACACAAACCACTTTTCTGACTAACGCATTTTTATACACAATGACAAATACAAAAAATAAGTAAGACAGAGGAACAAGGGATCTGAAAGTAAGTATGTGCTTAGAAGATTTGTGGACTTGGCCTTAGGAAGAAACCAATAAATATTGGGCGGAGCAATGTGGCAGGCTGGCAACTGTGGTCTTCTTCTCTGATAAAATGCTTCCTTTCTTTCAGCGCTTCCCTATCCGCCACAACTCCCCCGCCCTCTTCCAAGATAGATATATCAACTGGAAAACTAATTATACACTCAAATATAACAAAGTCAATTAATTGTTATAAAATCATGACAAATATCTTCATATCATGTATCAGTAATTATATAAATAATTCTTATGTTCCTTCTGTTCGTTTGCATGTTTATGTAAACTGATTTATTTGTGCATTTAAGTGGGTTCGACAATGGTTTAGATTAACAATTCGGTCCCGTAGGTAATATTTTTTTTAATTTGTTAAATTAATTTATTGTTTATAAACTCATTTTTTAATATTTAAACTACGTTCAGCAGGCAGCGTTGCGACTGCACTATCGAAATTTCTGAAAATTTCTTAAAACAATTGTGTGAAAAAGTCTGTTACTTTTTCACACAATTGTTACATGCATCCTTGGCTTACTGTAGTTAATAAATTGAAATTATTAAATTAATTGATTAATTGAAAACATTAAATACGTTTGTAATTAATGTGTGAAGCGTTTTGCAGTGTTAAAAAAATAACATTGGTGGAGTGATTTCACATTAGTATTTTACACGATTTTCCATTTATTTCAATGATGTTCAGACGTGGATGGACCAACAATCAACCTAATCTATTAAGTAAATATATAAAATTCTTCTGTTCGTGTGTACGTCACTATACTCCTCCTATGACCCAAATTAATGCTATTTTGTTAAATTTTTATGCTATACGTTCAAGTTCGTTCGAGAATGATTTAAGTTTTTATTGTTGGTTGTTGTTAATAGCCTCAATGTGTATGATTTACATTGGGCCCCGCTGGCAGGGAAGCGATAACTGTGTCCAATTTTAGGATATTATTTACTTTCTTATGTTAATTTCGATTATTCTTTTTTATTTGTTTATTTTCATTTCTTTCTTCCTTGACACACATGACGAGGTTTAATGACAGGTTAGTTGTTATGATGACTTCATCTGCCATATCTCTTTAAAAAAAACAAAAAAAAAACAGTGAGGACTTGTTTTATCAGTTCTCCTATCGTTTTGATTGTTATTTATGCTCTCACGTGCTCTTACTGTATCAACATTTGCTATTTGTTTGGGATATCATTTATTTGTCATATTTTAAAAATATTTCAATAATGTCCATATAGAAGAGAAATTAAGCCTCTTCTGAAAAGATTAACATACATAATTATTAGTTTTCTTGAAAATACATCCATTTATCTTAATGGGTTGTCTTTCTTTGTTAGCGCCCGGTATTTATCCTAAGTCCAAAATAAACACTGTCATCAGCACTTTCATAGCAAACTATTTAATAATACAACTATTCTCCTAAACTTTTTAACATTTGAAAATAGAAATTAATATACATAGTTTGTACTAATAAAATATTTTGTTATTATTTACAGCTTTTGACTTCTATAAAAATTTATAATAAATCATAGCATAAATGATCGTTTATTTATAAGTACTACTTCACTTCTATCACCTTTGTAAATTTCGATAAGGTGGACGAGGCTATGGAAATATTCGAATTGTCTTGACATCAAAGGCCAAGTTAACAGATTACTTGAGAATTCTCAGTAAATTACAAATGCCCTTACGCCACAGCATCAAAATCGAATTCCTTTAGAGGGTTGATTGTGTCTCTTTCTCTCTCTTCAGCAAAGCAATGTCTGCCAGAAAAATCAGCCCTCACAGCCTAATCATCTTGTAATATATCAATGTTTATATATATATATACATATAGAGTATTAGTCGAAGAAATATTTATCAGAGTTTGGGATTTGTCTTTTGTAGACATCTTGTGATCGCTGGGTTTTGAAGCTTATACATTTATTTTTGAGTGAATATTAAGAGCTATAACTGTGACAATCATCTAGACCTAGGGTTCCCAACCTGAAGGTGGAATGTGGAATGGAAAGGTGAAAATCGAAAAAAAATTTCACTTCTCTACCATTACATTCTCTTATAAGCACTTCTTTATCCTAAATTGAAATTTATAGCGTTGGATCTTGTGAAAGAAAAAATAATTGTTTTGTTCCCAATGTAATACTTGCTGTTTTTTTTTTATATGCCCATACAATTAACTGTGTGGGGGTGGAGGGCTTTCATTTCAACAGTAGGGGACAGGGTACAAAAAAGTTTGGGAAGCCCTGATCCAGAGAAACCGTTTAGAGAAGAGTTATCCTCGATTTGGGTAAAAACACGTTTCAAAGCTTACCTGGGAAGAGTAGTGACGGAGAACAACAATTTAGAAGTATAATTAACGGCAAAATAGTAGCAGGAACCAGATGTTTCTATGCCCTGCCAAATGCTCTCCAGTACAAAAGACATTCCAGGAAAGAAAAGATTTTTTTTAATAAAACGATAACTAGGCCGGTAGTAATGTATGGTAGTGAAGCGTAGGCTGCGGCTAAAGAAAAAAGAACAGGACTTCTCGTTTTTAGGAGAGAAATAGTCTTAGATAGTATTACGGACACTTGAAAGTATTGGACATAAGAAGCAATACACAACTAGTGGAATAGTCCCTGAAGCCTGATATCCGCTATTAAGAAGAACAGACGAAGATGTTCGGGGCATATAGAAATAATATAACCCCATAGGTTGCCTAAAATGATGCCGAATGGTGCACCAGGAAGAAAAAGGAAAAGGTTGTGGATCGTAGGATCCTAACTGGAGACCCTGAGGAATAGGGAAGAAGGGTCCAGTCAATAATAAGCAAAGCGTGGCAATGGTGAAGTATTGTAACCTACATGGAAAAAAATCAAACCAATTGAACGAAAAACTATTCGGCTAAGTGACTCAACGTACTATTTACCAGAACAGTGGTAAATGGCCAAAAAATATGCAAACTGATGATAGGAAATATTAAAAATATATATCGGTATCTAAGCTTTAGAATATGTGCACATTTAATTCAAAGAAGTTTACTTTAAAAATTATATTTTTTAATATAATAATTTTAAAAATGATTTCATCTTTTTTTATTATAATTTTGTGTTCATAGATATCCTTTTTCACCATTCATAAGACAATGCTATTTGTCGATCAAATATTTTTATAAAACAATCAATACTATTTGCAAAATTTAACCATATTCGACTTTAAAACAATAAACAATAATTGATTTGCCCTAATATACTATAATAGGAATTTCAATAAACAATTTGAGGTATTTGGCAATATTGAATGTAATTCATGACTAGAAAGCTCGAGTAACTAGCCACTTAACAATTTGCCGTAATCCCATACTGCAAAAAAAAAAAAAAAATGATGAAAAACTTAAAGTTTGAAAATGCTTTGAACAGTTTAAGTCTCTACTAATGCTGTTCGAAGTTGAATTCAACATAATATTATTTCTCCATATTTTATTCAATTTAAAAAAAATTAACTATGAACAGCTAAAGATAATTCGAATTGAAATTTTATATTACAAATAATCATTATCATGAACTGATATTGACAATTCATGATGGGCTTTGCATAATCCATCTGAGTTTCAGTCTCCCCGTGCTTTCCTCATGACATTCTATTAAGTATTTAAATGCTGTACGCCTGTCATCCATTAAAATTAGATGACCTTCTCTAACCGTGTCAATTTTGATTACCATAGATATTGTGAGCTGATATGGTTTAATGTCGCCACCTCAAGGGGTCGTTTTATGTAATTATGGTTGCCAATGAGACCTTGACTGAATTATTTCATGCTTTTTAGGGTCATCATCTCCTAAATTTTCTCTCTATCGCACTATATTTCTTTTTAATTTCTCTCTACCTTTACATATTACAATCAATATATATATATATATAAGTTATACGTTTTGACATGAATGTGTACTGCATTGTTCTTAACCTTTTAGATAACCATCTTAAACATCAAAGTGGTTTTCAGTTTCCATTTCCTACTTATAATTAGAATTGGGATTCCCAATTATCTTTACTATATATATATATATATATATATATATATACAATTGTTGGTGATTAAGGAGTACAATTAATTACTAAATTATAGTAAAGGCTTCCACTTTATTTCACCACATTTATGCATATTTCAACTAGTAGAGTTTCCATTTTCGAATACATCTCTAAACGATGTATTGTTCATCGCATCGTATCATGACTAAATGAATTATACTCTTATTTTTGAGTATGTATGAACGTCGCATATGTATCTGCAAATTACAGATACACACACACACACACTCACAGGTATATTTATATATATACTAGCTTATGCCCGCGGCGTCGCTCGCATGGAATTTGGTCTGCCACATTAAGTTTCGAGAAAGATCGTTTAAAATAAATTTTTTAATTATTTTTTTTAAATATAAGTTACTCGTACATCCAAAATTTCAGATGTCAAACTTCAAAACTGACGGATTCTATACAACCTTTGAATCCCTATTATATTAAAGAGGAAACCCTTGGGGTGGAATTATCCAAATTTCTTTCTTGAACTATAAAAAGAACCTATCTACAAATTTCAAGCTGCTAAATTCCTGATTTGCCTTTAATTATGTACTATAACGGGGGGGTACCTGACCCGGTGCCCCCACATTAATCTCCCCTTGCTGTAGCCTATGATGTATAACCTGAAATGTACTGAATAAGTTTCGTCCAAATCCGTTCAGTAGTTTTTGCGTGAATGAGTAACAAACATAAATAAAAACATTTCCATTTATAATAAAAGTAGGATATCCACCCCTCGTGGGACCCCCTAAATCCGCGCTTGCTATATAGCCTATGTGTTATTCTGATATATAACCTATATTACTGCAAAGTTTCATCCAAATCCGTTCGGTAGTTTTTGCGTGAAAGAGTAATAAACATACAAACTTTCACATTTATAATATTAGTAGGATATATGTATATGTATATATATATATATATATATATATATATATATATATATATATATATATATATATATATATATATATATATATATATATACATATTTAATATACATTTTTAGCTATATCGATATTATCATTAGCAGCATTATCTTTTATGTCTATGGTCTGCCCAACGAAATTTTGTCAAAGCACTGAGAAAACCTTGGCCTGCTGTGCCCGGAGAATCATCAATGAGTTGAGAACCTCCGAGACTCTAATCTAATAAGTTTCAACATGAAACGCAGGATGTTGGCTAGCTAGTATTGCTGCCTCCTACCTTTGATAGAGAATTCTCGTGCAGTCATCACACTTGGATGCGCAAATGAGATTGGGCCCTGAGAGAGAGGATAGCAAGGAGGAAGGAAATAAAGTGGGTTCCTCAAGAGAAGAGACAAGAGGAGTCCCAATGAAAGTGCCCCTGCCTGATTTATTAAGACAACTTGGGCATTCCCTTTGATCCCTCCCGCCTCACCCCCCCTCGCTATAGGATATTTATTCGGCTTTAACAATGAAATCAGTTTTCGGATGTTTAGTAGTGATCTCAGCCATGAGTGCCTTCTCCCTCTCTTCTATGGAAAATGAGCGAAACGAACCTCTCAGTTTGGACAGAGTGTCGCTACCAATTACCAACTTGGTGTAGATTCGCAACTTAATCATAAACTTGTGATACAAATTCCTCCAATATTGAGTGCCTTTTAAAAAATTTAACATCTGTGAATAGGATTATGGATGCTTTTCTATGAGAAATTAATGTATTTCAAATCATATGTGTGCTTTAGTCTGTAATATGAAAATTCCGATTATTGAATTCTATTGCAGTCGATTCGTGAAAAGACGACTGAAGATTTTCACCATGTTGTATCAACAGAAAGACGGCCGGACCTGCTGTTGGAATCTACCGCCATTATCAGTGCTGCTGATGTCGATAGTATTACCTGATTTTGAGTAATTTTTAGTTCAACCATGGTTAACAGCAACGTGAGGCTGTGTGTGTGTAAAGAATATAAAAGGACAATGGGGAGCTAGATAATACCCTCGAGAGCTTTATTTCTATTACTTTATTTATTACACTTTACCTCTATTTTAATTGCCTATATATCTGATGTTGCTATGTTCACAGCTCATCAACAAGATTAACTATTATATTACTATGTGTGTTATCTTAACCTTCCCCAATCAGATTACGGATTCCCTTCCTGACATTATTTAATTTGACGTACGTAGAATAATCCGCCTTCATCAGTCCCGAAGTTTTGGTCTACCACACAATTAGTCGCCTTTAGTGTTGATGTGGTCATTTCATTCATTCCTACTGGCATCTCTTCTGTCTAGTCTTTCCCTGAGTGTCAGATGTCACCTTTTCTCTCTGGTGACCACTCTCTCACAAAACGCTGCAGCATCCTGAAACATCCCTCTGCACCATACTATATCGCGTTGACACGCAGCAATCGTAGCAAATCCACCTCAACATTTTTCTTTACTGGCTTATTAGCTATTTCCATGATATATTGAATTAAAACTCCTTTTAAAGGGTAACCCTGACCGAATATATGGAGGTACCACTGCCACCAGAATACCTACAGCCCGAAGTGCTCGGTTACCCATACGATAGCTAGTAACTCCTGCTCCAAGGCACTGTACCGTGTTTCAGTTTCCGAATGCCACCTAATCGCGTATTCAGCGGCTCCCTTTTCTCTCCTTACTGCGAAAATATCGCCCGCAATGCGTACTCACTCTCACCATGGAAGTTTTAAAGGGGAAATAAATCCGGGAATGCTAAGATTGGTTTCTTTTGTAACCTGTTCACAGAGTTCCGGATGTTTTCTTCTATCCAGAGGTCTAAAACAATCCTGCGTATTTTCTTTAAAAAGTCGTTCAGGAGCTCTTGATACTCCGCTAACTCCGACAATTAGCTGTGGTAATAATAAAATATCCACTAAAACTTCATAATAGCCATAATGGGGCTATTAATTGGCCACGATGATGCCTTGTTGCTTTATGACATCTAGCTCATCCTGGATGTGATGCATGAACGCTAAAGGAAACCTTCATTCCTCGACAGACATCACTTTCTCATGTTTCAACGAGATTTTTTATATTAATTGCAATTAGACAATGCGTTGGGAGAATATTTGAGGGTGTTTTACGTGGGGAAATCATTGGATGAAGACGCGGCGATACCCCGCGGTGTATGACCACTCCATCCACATGACTACAGGTTTTCCCCTTTCGAGACCCTTTTTTGTGTACATGAATTTCGGACGTGTGGGGGCGGTGCGGTCGTAAACGAGGAAAGTGCTCAACGGCTGGTCTTCAATAGGATAGAGCTTACCAGGATGTGGGGGGAAGCGCATGGGAGGATGGGCGCGGAAAAGAACAGTCTCGCGGGAGAACACGCCGGTGAAAGATATGATGGCCAGAGCATAATAGGTACCATTCTTCATAGAAAAATAGGATCATACCGCGCAAAGGATGCTCTATTTTATAAGGGATTATTATTAGGGAGCAGAAGCTGTTCACTATTCAGAATGTAGCCGAGGCCAGGAAACGTAGAACGGTACTAACAGAAACTCAAAATTCCAGCAGGAGAAGCCAAACCAAAGGACAATTTTTAAAAATTAAATTTGAAATAAGGAAACAATAGAATAAGATTTTATAAATGTATTGTTTAGAAAAAAAAATATATCTTTTTGAATCAAATGTTTGATAAAAATTTTCCTTTATCAGTACAAATAATATTCGCTAAGAATAAAAGATATAACTAATGAATGTCGAAAACACAAAGCGATTATGCTAGCTTTTTATTTTAATCTATTAAATTTAATGAATTAAAAAAAGTAAAGTCAGGTTCATAAGTTTTCTAGTTTAATTATCTACTAAGGATATAAAATAAAGAATTGACTATTTAATAGAAAATCAAATTTAGATCAATACATGAAAAAAAAAGATAAAATTGTTTTATTTTAAACAATAAGTCTAATTAGTTAGTTCAAATAAGATAGTCTCAGTGTATATCTTTCAACGTCACAATAGATCTATATCTTTCTTACACCCACCGTTTATATTTATTTTTGGCGTTTGATTATATTAGATATAGCTTGGCATTGTTTCTTTCTTCTTTCTTTTCTTCTTTGTCGGTTATGTGTATTATTGTACTTAGTTCAAGTTCGTTATAGACATTATCGAATTATTAGTAATCCAAATATTTAGATTTAGTTAGTTGAAGTCATTATTTTTTTAAGTTGTGTAAAATGTATTTGGAATAGAAGATTTTTTCAAGTTGTCTGTAATGTATTTGGAATATATTGGATTAATTTGTCATTTCATGTGTATTGTAATTTATTATGACGAGTTATTTGAGTTGACGAAAGTTGTTCGTACGTTAAGGGTAGTTAAGATAGGATTTACGGCAATGTAACATATAATCCTAAACGTATAGATGAAAACGAGACAAATGCTATGTATAGAGGATTGAATAGAGCAATAAAGTAAGTGTTAAAACAGCTATCGACAGTTTCATTTCTTCCCCATTTCCTTCTTTTTTTGGTATTTTGCTCGGGGAAGTACTTTACATGCTTTACTTTATATGTACTTTCTCCAGAGCAATTATAGGTATGAGAGCGTATTCTTTTTCTCTGCTCAGTTAAAAATTATCATCCTCCTCTAAGGCGATCGAATTTAAGGCATCAGCTTCAGCTATGTCAAACAGATCTTCCAAACTATCTTGCCACTCCTCTTTATTTCGTAGACCATCAGAGCGCTTGGCTTTATTCTCATTCAATTTTTTTTTCAATTTTTATCTACTTTATAATATATTTTTCCATGCTTAGTAGGGATACCCGCTCGTTCCCACACTGCCACGACTCAAGCAGCAGAAGTGGCCGAACTACAATCAATTTGTTTCATTAAGATTTCAAAATGAAACAATAAACTTATTACATCTATTGCCGTCCATAACTTGATTTGAATCAAGTGCTTAGAGGTTTATCCGGCTAAGAATCATCTGTTCCATGTTGCAACAAAAAAGCTACTTTTGAAAATTCAAAAAAATAAGAAGCACCCTAATATATCTATACTTTTTTCAAACTATCCTTGTTATACTAAACTTCATTGAATTAAGATTATCAGTATAAATTTTATTAAATCAGATTCATATTTCCCCCAAAAAGAAATAAACTTGAAGAAAAGAAATGTGGCGAGGGCTATGACATAGGATGCCCATTAATCTCTTTTCAGGGTCTTTACATTCTAAGTTTTTTCACAGTTTTTAAATTCACTTTCTACTGTACTTTCCCTGATCTTTCTAGTCCAGCCCCTCTTCAAGATTTATCAACGAACTTCTGCTGTACCTAGGTTTATTTTTTCAACGGCTGCCCTATGTGCCTCTGCATGCCACTTAGTATTGAATTTGCAATAATAATGTAATTATTGTTGTTTTTTTTCTGAAAATCTTTTCAGATTTTCTTGACGATAGCGCTTCTACGAACCAAGAAATGAGCTAACTCTGGAGTTCAACCTGCGCTACAAATTATAGAAAGTATGAAAGGGTACAAAACCTATGCATGAGAATTATTAATAATTATCCCCGCTACACGAAAATATCGACTATGCTCAGAGATCTTGAACTTCCCACGGTAAAACAATATGTTTCAGCCCAAACAAAAGCATACTTCGAAAAAACTCCAGCTTCCGAAAACTCATTAATCCGAGAAATCGGTAACTATGATAAACATTCACTACGACGGTACACGCACAAAAGAACAAAACATACTTCTCACTTAACAAATCACTATTCGTAGGTAACATAATCTAGTTATCTGTATTTATTTTATATTTATTTTTAATTGTGTATTTATTTTCTATTTAATTATTATTATTATTATATTTACTTACTTTATTTAGTATTAATTTATGTATTTTAAATTACAATTACTATTATGGTTAATTTTTCTTTTCTTTTTATTTATTTTATTTTTTTTTTATTTTTTTAAGCGGGTTTTTTCTACATTTTTCCTGCTATTGTAAAATTTACTTATAAAAGACAACTTAAATTAATTAAAATCACTATTGTTTAAACATGTAAAGGAAGTCCGGAACATGTATGTACACTTATTGCTACTTGTATATGTAAAACTGTAAATAAAGGTTTTTTTTTTGGTTTTTTTTATGAGCTAACTTCTACTAACAGCACGGAGACGATGTTACTCGGTTGCTTGACCTAGGTGGTTAACGTATTCTTAGTATCTGCGTATTCTTCGGTACTAAACGGTATTCTTCTGTCTCTATCAGCCATTGTTAGTCAGATTAACCGAAAATTACGAATTTGACATTAATATTCCTTATTTAGAATATCTTTGTTGCAAAAAAAAAAAAATTGGGCTAGAAAGAGCAATTTATAGGATTTATAGCTATTTTCTTTAAGTAGGAAAGGGTTATTGGAAAGGGTTAACTTTAGGACGTTAGGACAATAATATCGACTGGAATCGCCCCATAATATCACCCCTTAACGGCTCCGCCACTAATTACAAGTGACCCTGTATATATATATATATATATATATATATATATATATATATATATATATATATATGGATGTTTGTTTTATTGTTTTTTTTTTTCACTTGGCATTATAATTTGCATATATATGTAACTATCAATTGTTCCTCTCTCTATAATTATTGTTATCTTATTTCTATTTTATTTTTATTTATTTTCCATTGTTTTGTTTTTTATTCTTTAAATATTGTCATTGGAGGTAATTCGCAATTTTTTTTTATTAATTCTTTTAATTCTTTCTCGTTTGTTCATTTAAATGTATTAATTAATTAAATGCTGTCACATTATTTTGTAACACATAATGGCTATATTATATATTACCTGTATTGTTGAATAACCTTCAATTAAATGGACTTGTCCAGAGTCCTCTGTAAGGTTTCCAAAATTAAATCTTGGTCGAAAGGAACTGTTAAAGAAAAAAAATAAAGTGTTTCAAGCATTCTTAAAAAAAAAATCTCATCTCGAAAATAAATAAATAAAAATAAAAAATACTCAGTTTGCTAGCTAAGATGCATCTTAATGGGGAAGATGGAGCTATTAAATATAGAAAATTTAGCACAGGATCACATGGGCACAAGTCATTACTGTAACTTGTAAGTTTCAAAATGAGGAAACGTCCTTCGTTCATTAAAAAAAAATAAATATATAGTTTTAAGATCAGAAGATTTATTTAATTGGGAAAAATTAGCTCCTATTAGTACATATATTATCGATATTCAACAATTGATTCATATAAATGTAGGAAGACTTTAATCTTGTGCGGTTGAAATGATGTTTCGAATACCACTCATGACTCTATTGCAATGAATACATAAATTTGTACCCCATTACTCACGGTGTGGAGTTTGTCAGGCATAAAAAAATATTATATTACCATGTTAAGAAGTATTGTTTACATTATTCTAAACTATAAAATATTTCAGAATTTTAAACATGACTTTTGTTCACCTAGCTTGTATCAATCAAAACACTGTTCACTCCTTTTTGTTGGAGTGAAAAAAAACCTTATTCAGTGTTTTTTTTTAAATATTATGTAAAATTTTTGTTTCTGTCAATTTCCACTGGTCTGGGAAAAATGTTCCTAAAGCACGAATTTAAATTACAGTTAGCAAACTACATGAATGTTTCTTCTGCGGGCAAATTGGCTCAAACGAAAACAGCAATAATTATAATTACACTAATGTTCCGACATTAAATGAAAAGATCCAGAGGGTGTTGCTTATCTGAAGAGTTCCCCCTGGAGGGGCGTCAAGACAAGTCAAGGGAACGGATTTTCTTTTTTCTTTTACATATTATAATTTTTTAATGTTCCAAATGTATAAGAGTAATTTGAAGTAGAAAGAGAGAAAGAGACTTATCTATTGAGGAATGAGATCTCTTATTCAACTAAGATAAAATTTCAGTTAATTGGAGCGTTAGGAAGTTGATAAGTAAAAAGGTCGCTTGAGCCCCATAACTGTGAGAGGACCATAGGGAATCTTGCCCTGAGTACCCCACTAAAACCGCAGTACCCCCTAAAGACCGCATAAACATGACAGCTACTATCAACTCGAGATTGTTATCACTGAAGAAATCAAGCTCCTTCCAGAGACCAATAAAAAAAATATAAGCATAAAACGGGTAATATAGCCACAGAGTGAGCTAGAATAATACATAATTATTTCTGCACGGATAATTTAGAGGCTGTACTGTATCATGGACAACGGTTATGCAAGTAGGTGACTTGTCCTAGATCACGCTCAACTGCCAGATTTTCCCTCTTAATTTGGGTACCTTTTTTTTTACAATACTTTATTGAGGCTGGGTGAGCCCCAGGAAGGTCCTAGATCCCGTATGATCCATCTGCGGCTGCAAACAGACTAAATAAAAGTCTAGGCATGCAGCGGGATTTGAACCAGGATTTCCGGCATGGCAACTCAGTGCTCTACCACTGAGCCACTCCGCTCCCTAACCTTGAAGTAAACCAGGTTTAAACAGATTATCTTGTGACAGGGGAAGTACCTTGTCTGAATGAGAGGGTAGACTTTAGAGAGAAACGAACAAGACAGCTTGTGTGCATGGACGCAAAATAATGACGTATTGGTGATCCAAGATAATGACGGGAGAGCTGAATTTTAAAGAAGGATCATCCATGGCAACCGATGTTAATTCAGACAAAGAAAACAGTTCATCGGTCGCATTCTATCAAGTACTAAAATCCATCTATATAGAACCCTGATTCGGTCTGTTCTGCTACAAGGAATGGAAACCTGGAACCTGTCAAAAGCAAACAGAACAACTGTATAAGTACTCGGAAGAATATGTGGTGGTTTCGTTGAAGGGATTTTGAGAAGGAAGACTAATCAAGAAGTATACCACTATTCAAGTTACTGAGCCTGGCATAGTCCACATTTCGAAGTTAGGCGGATTGCAAAGGCGAGTTTTTCGGGCATCCGGTATGGATGGAATAAAAAAAAAAACTTAGAGAGCCACTTCATGGAACCAGAAAAAGAGCTGAGAGGGATTGAAGAAGTAGTGCCTGACTCGAGAGACATCCTCGGTGTCAGGAATTGGAATAGAAGGGTTCGGGATGATGACGAATGGCGGAGGTGATTGGTGGAGGCCAGGACCCATCATGAGGTAGTAGTGCAGCAATAATAATAATAATTATTATTATTGTAATAATTAATGATTATTGATAATTAAATCATGATAGATTTTTAGGATTATTACTTCCAATAATCCGGTCCCTCTTGGTCTTAACATCTATTTTCCTCAGATACCTCACTTCCATGCTTCGGAGTCGGCTGCAATCACACCATTTTATGACCCAGGATTCACTTCTATAAGTAACGATAGGGTCGTATTTCGAGCTATAAACAGCCAATTAAATTTCTTTTGCTACTTAACTCTCACATAAAAACATTTTATAAGTGGCAGAAAATAATTTTTTTTTTTATAATTTATTTCTTGATATTCACAACTGTATTACAATAATACAACAAGTAGTGCCGTAGTAGTACAGCAAAGAAAAATAGGATACTTAATACATAATGATAAGTAGAGAAACTACCCACTGGTAGTGCTCAAATCAAAGTTCAACTAAGGAAGGTCATGTGGCCATATTCTTTTCAAACGCCTCGGAGGATTATCGGGAATTGAAGAGGAAGCTAGGTTTGAAACTAGAGGGTTTGAGTGGGAATGAAGTTTGTTATGAAAGGATAGATACCGGGTTCGGGCCAAATCAGCAACAATCAGGGACATAAAGGTCGTTACGGATGACTTTATTCTTACCAAAATAAGGAGCATTGAGGATTTTGGATATACGAAGGATTTTGGATTGCAAGGATTGGATACGAGAGGAATTCGATGGCTTAGTGGAGCTCCAATGCTCTACGCCGTAAGACCAAATAGGTCGTAAAATAAAAATTTAACCCCTCAATAAGCTAATTTAGAAAGGACAGCTTCGATGGTTTGGCCATGTAATTAGGATGGAAGACTACCGGTCAGCAAATAAATCTATGGAGGCTAAACCAATAGGAAAACAAACCAGAGTAAGAATAACCTCCAACATATTCTGAACGAAAAAGTAATTGGATGAGCCTTGACAGAGACAGGTGGCGCTCCTTGTGCAAAAATCTCGACACCGCAAGGTAGAAGGGATGACAGAATAACAAGAAGAACACTTTCAATTATGAACTGCATAGTTTTATGCCCATACTTTTACCATGACATCTGTTTCCTTTAAACTACTCTTCGATTGATTGAAGGTCACCTGTGGTCTAGTGGTTAGCGTAACAAACTACTAAACCCAAGATCGCGGGTTCGTAGCCCGGCAGGTGGCCCTAGGATTTTTTTAAGGGAGTAAAAAATCTTTAGTTACGCCGTCCTTCGGAAGGGACGTTAAACGGGCGTCCCGAGCCTGTACGATGTCAGGTACTCGTTAAAAATCCCTATCCTAATTAAACCTGGATAGGCAAAATTTAGAGCTCCCACTGTAGCATCGTCCGATTAGCCATAGCAGCATGAAGTGACGTTAAATGGACAAACAAACAAACAAACTCGATTGATCACTATAGTGTTAATAGTCTAGCACTACAGACACACATACCATTACAGATCTCATTTAGACTAATAAAGAACGTGTGGTATAGTGTGTTCGAGTTCTTGTCCTATTTCGTATATCCAAATAGTCTTTAGTTGTTATACATCAATGAAAAATATTGATATTTCTTGAATAATCTAAAAAATGTGGAATGGAGTATATACAAGTAAAAAAAACAAACAAGCCCTATATTATTTATATATAATATGTTAAATATTGAGAAATATATTAAGAATTGGGAAGGAGGAAGGAAAAGAGTATGTATGTTTGTAATGTTGTAATGGAATATTGTAATATTTAACAATTAAAATCATAACAGTCTAGGAGATAGTGGCCACATTAATTTAATTTCTAATTGCTAAAAAAAGAAAATTAACGGAAGAATATCAATATTAAACGAATCACTAAAAACCTTTCGAAGTTATTGGCCTTTTTAATAGAAATACACTCTAATATTAAAGGTTATAGATAAATTGTGAAAAAATATTAATAATAAAAAATTAAAAAAGAAAATTCATTCAAAAGTACCTGAAACCTATCAAATTACTAGATACTTATTAGTATCGGTTTCCAATACTAACACTTTAATATCGACGATCTAATCGATTTAGCAATTAGAAACTATGTTAGAGAAATATGGGCATTTTCCCAACATCTTCCATGCATTTAAAGAAAAGGTAATAAAAAATAAAAAACATCGCCCGATATGTAAAAATATTGATATTTTTTCAAAATATTAAAGAAATGTGGATGCCATACAGATCCATTCCTTTTTTCATTGCTAAGCTAAAGCACAATATCTGCTCCTAACAAGCATCCTGTACTCCAATACTTATATAATTTGTTGTTTTTTTAATCATAAATTAGTAAAATTGTTTAAATTAATTTTCATTCTTACTTTTTGTATTAAATTTTTAACAGCGTTTGTTTTCTACAACCTTACGTTCTACGTCTTATTATTCATTTTTGATCTCTGATTATTTTATTCCAGTCTCTTTATTCTTTTATATAAGTAAAAGAAGCGACCAATGCGAAGGCTATTGAATTACTTGCCTCAATCCCCAGTTCCAGAATGGCTTGATATGTGAATTCTATTGAAGGGAAAATTATAATAAAAATTACAATTTATTTCAAAACACTTTATTGGTTTCTTCTAGTTTAGACCGTGTTGATAACCGTGATCAACACGGTCTAAACCAGAAGAAACCAATAAAGTATTTTGTAATAATAGTGGCCGTGGAAACCTAAAAGAGTATTATAATTTATTATTTATTTTTTGTTAGTTGTTATAATTTTTAAATATTTTTATTTGAAAAGAAAAGATATGTCCACGACCGGGACTCGAAGCCCGGGTCTCCCATGTTTCCGTCATGGTACTCTTCCAACTTAGCTACCCTGGTTCGACTCTCGGTCAGACAAATCCTTTCTCTTCACTGATCCCACACCCCCCTGTTCTTGCAATTTGCGATGTATACAAGGGGAAGAATGCTCATTGAACATTACTTTAATTAGGATCTAGTTGACTTACGTCATTATATATTATTATAATTTATTTATATTATTTTTTCGTTAGTTGTTATAATTTTTTAATATTTTTATTTGAAAAGAAAAGACATGTTCAGGACCGGGACTCGAGATGATCGGTGATATGGGATCAGTGAAGAGAAAGCTCACACAACACCGAAAACTCTCTATCAACTGACATTACAGTAGGATAGTACGTGGTAATAAGGTGACATTCCAGAGCA
>CM073761.1:123109693-123264347 GCA_037127475.1 Arma custos
AAATATAGGGAACTATAAATTTTCAAACACTATGAACAGGCAGATTTTATATTTATATTTTTACAGACAGATAGTAAGAGGATATAATTTCAAATGCTTTTCGAGTTGTAAAGCATTTCGCAATGATATTATATAAATCATCCGCATACCATAATTTAAATCATGAGTCTCGGACAACTTTCTCTAAAGCTAGATTGAAGAGATGGAGAGGACCAGCGCATGCCCTTGCCTCAGTAACTTATCAGAAACGAATTCCGATGAACAATGCGACTGCACTCGGATTTAACATCATACTTTTTCTATTGTGGATTTCAAGATATCCGAAATTCGTTTATTTACTTATACTTAGCTTATAATAAAATACAAATTTAGGAACCTCGTAGAAGAAGAGAGATTGTTGAATGCATGAGATGTGAAGAATATGAAAGTAGCAATCCTTCTGGCAATACAAAGGAGATCATCCTAAAGACATTTGCCAGAAATCAACTGAAGAACAACCTATCTTCGCGTTGTGCGGCGGAGATCATCCAGCGTATCCAAGGGTTCAGCTCATATCGAGCTTCAGGGAAGAAGACTTCACTAGGCAAGGCACAATATCTCAATACCCAACACCTCTATACAGAATACCCAACACCTCTATACAGAATACCCAACACCCAATACCCAATACCCAACACCTCTATACAGAACTTATCAAAACACACCATAAGTTATGAGAATACATGCCGCATTACAAATGTCACCACTAAACTCAGTTATCTGACACTACAAGCCTCATCCACAATCTAGCAATCCAATATCTCGATATCCTTGTCAAATGATTTTAAATCGATGATCAATCCACTAATCACATTGCTCATCACGCTAGTTCCAACATTCAACCCTAATTTCAATCTATGATTTCATTAAGAACACATACAATAGTTGCCAACTGGCATTTATATAATTTCTCAAGTAAATATTTATTATTATTATGTCTAGAAATTAAGCTCAGATTGTTGAAAAACTACTTTAATATTATAATTTATAGCAAAACTTGAAATTTATAAATCCGCTTTTTATAGCAAGCTCATTAATTGAAACAGGATATATATATATATATATATATATATATATATATATATATATATATATATATATATATATATATATATATATAATTTGTTTCTACAAGATACTCAATAATTCAGTAATGGATTACGTCACTATTTGGCTTAAAGTTACATCGACACATTTAGTACACATATGCTCTGTAATAATAATGACGTGGCAGCAATTAGCTATAGTGAGACTGGATTTCCCTTCAGCTCTAAAAAATAATTTGACGTTGAATCATAAAAGGACGACGGCTTCCTGCTGTTACTGCCCGGTTGATATAGCTGGATTAAAAAGCTTATCAACGTCAAACTTCACAGGCATCTGTATATAATAATATACAGCAATATAAAGCAATTCAATAAATAAGAATTTTCTGGATTCTAAAAAAAAAATGTTATAAAACTAGCAGTTACCAGTTATAACATTTTTCGATCCATACTTATCTTAGAATACAATTTAGTCAAATGCAGCAACGGTTTGCATTGCTGAAATGAGCCAGATTTAGGACTACTTTAAATTCGACTTTTGTACGAGTGATATTAAGGCCAAAACGGGAGCGTTGAAAATCCACTTTAATTGAGAATGACAAATGATTATCTTCAGTAAGAATCAAGGGTAGCTAATTAGGATCGGAGTAAGGGTACATATGGGGGCAGGAGATAGGCCCTTTGTATCTCAACTTCTGTCTTCTTCATTATATTTGTCGATCGGGGCTCAAGGCAAACAAAGCCGTTTCAACTTCCCTTAAGTCCTATTTCCTCCCTCTATTTAGCCAAGGTTTTCCCTTTTCTTCAACAACTAGGCTTCAATGGGCTTCTCTTATCGGTATAATGTTTATCATCTCATTTCTAAGTAGATGTTTCAAAACCTTACTTTTTAAAATATTTTAATATCAATTCATTGATAGCAGAAGTACGAAACAATTTGCTCCTGCAGTTTACAAATTTTGAGAACCGTTAAAATTATGGGATATATATCGTTTGGTCTCTTTTGATTCTACCTTTGAGTCGATCCTTTACAACTATGTTCCTCTCATATTCACAATATTCAAACTCCAGAGATCCTACCGATAACCATAACCTTTCTTAACCTAGATTCACTCACTCCTGAAAATATCTCAGATCTATTTGTCCTTCTGAGCTATTATTTGCGTTCACCAGTATTCAGAAAGACCTAGATAGGACTAGTGCTTGGGCAAAGCTGAAAAAACTGGAATTGAACGCAATGAAAACCCAGGCGCCATTGTTCCATTTTCCAATCCCCTTTTTACAGCTATCCATTACCTCTCAACAATAATACTAAACGATCGCCCTATCAGATTCAACTCCTCTGTCAAAATCATAGGCATTACTATTGACCAAAACCTTTCCTAGAAACCACGCATCGCCCAAATATCCCGACGGTCAATAAGTTTCCTTAAGTTATTCCATTGATCTCGGCATCTCCTTACTCAACCTTCCAGTAAGCTTCTCGTATCATCACTCATTGACTACTGTAGTGTGGTATACGGGGGCCTTCCGAAAATGCTTGAGGGCCGTTTAAAGCGAATAATGAACAACTCTCTAAGATTTGTCCTTGATCCCACGAGGCGGTGCAGATCCCAGCAGGAGGTATGCCTGTAGACCTCCTGCTGGAGGAAGATGCTACTAAGTATTACGTGAAGAGAAGTGGCTTGGCAGCTCTACCGGAACGAATACAAGTGAGGATCCAGACAAATCCGAGCAAATGGAAGGAGGATCTCAGGAAGGACTCACTGATGGCGTGGAACCAGCGGTGGGTGATAAGCGAGAAAGGAAAGTACTTCCCCACCGTTGACGCAAGAATAGAAGCCAAGTGGGTCCTCCTTGATTACTGGATGTCACAGATCCTCATGGGGCATGGGGACTTCCGATGGAACCTAAACCAGCATGGGTAGGACCTGGACCCCAACTGCCCCAGCTGCGGAGTTCCGGAAACCGCAGAGCATATAGTGGCATCATGCACCGCATATGACGCCCTGCGCGCGAGGTTGTCTAGGAAAACCGGAATATATAGAATAACAGAGCACGGTATCCCTGAGCTTGTGAAGTATGAGAACTACACAAGCTTCAGGGAATTCATAAACGGGTGGAAGGAGGCTGTAGGTCCAGCCCACTTCACGATAACCAGGAGAGGACCGGCACCTGGAAGACCACCGGAATAACCAACGAAGACTAATGATAATAACCAGAGGAAGAAGACGAGGACTAAGGATAAGGTGTAGCCCTAAGTGCACTGGGCTACACCATAGTTCCAGCGATTTTTCTTTAATAAACGAAAAAAAAAACAGAATAAAATCCCAGAAATAGTACCTCCAGTGGTGAACCCCCACTGGAGGTAAAACCCTGTATGCCTCACAGGCAGGGAAGGGACGTAAAAAAAAATAAAAAGTGCACTGGGACGGCCAAGAGGGGTGCGTAGCGCCCTTCGAGCTGTAGATCTGATAGTTTGGAATTTTTCCTGTCGAATCTACACTTTTTTGCTTTGTTATAATGTGTAAAATTAAACTTATGCAAAAACATAAGTAAAATAATGAACGTAAGGCAAAGAACTTGGGCTTGAAAGAGACTCAAATAATTTAGCTGGATAGCTGGAAGCATATGAGAGACTCGCGACTGTTCCAGCTGGGAAGCTGGAGGCAGAAGCGATAAAACATGCGACTAGTATCTGTGGCTGCTCGCTGAAGAAGAAGGAGATCAAAAAGGCAACAGGTGACGAGAGTACCCGAATAGCGCGCTCTGGTCCTGATTATGTCTATTAATTAAAGATGATATTTACTACCACTTACCACTAGATGGTGTGTAGTGTGCTATTTCAACATCTATTTGACTCTTTACCTTATTTATTTAGTATTGTTATAATTTATTCACAAAAGAACGCCTAATTGTGTGAACAATGGAATGCATACATTTTTAATATACTATAATATATACATACATACATATATATATATATATATATATATATATATATATATATATATATGTTGGTTTTTTACTTTTCTTGACTGTTATGGAAATAATATAATATTTAAATCTTGAGTTTCAGTCTTTTATTTCTTTATTAATTTTTCAGGCGACGTTTCGAGACAAAAACACTTTCTAACCAAAACAACCTAAATGAAACAAATCCTAAAAAATACTATACATTACCTTATATACCAACACTTTCAGAAAGACTAGCAAAAACACTCACCAGTAATAAAAGTAAAAAAGACTCCGCAATTACCTTCAAAAACACAGCCACTGTGTCAAGACTATTTACAAAAACCAAAGATTCGGATAAATTAGAGCTAAAATCAAATGTCGTGTACGAAATACAATGTGAAGATAAATGCGGTAAATCCTATTTCGGAACATCGGAACAATACTTAAAACGTAGAGTGTACCAACACAAATATAGTTGTGATTCAATAATAAAAAAACCCAATAAACCAGATCAAACAGCTCTCACTACACATTTTAGAAATACACAACATACTCGTACCTTTAAATTTGATAAACCTAAAATAATACACCAAGAGAAAAATAGTTTCAAACGGAATATAAAGGAGATGATAACTATAGAGAAATATAGAAATCGCGCTGTAAACAAAAAATCGGATGTTCAGGGTCTTAGCTCGTGTTATGCAAATTTAATCAATTCATAATATATAAAAATAACAATAATCTAATATGATTCAACAATTAAATAAACTGCTGTTCCTAAAAAATGGATTACTTGTTCATTGATCACAGCAATTACAATACAAACAATTTATGGTGTTTTAAGAGGCAACAGATTAATGAAAAACTGATTCATTCCTTAGAACATGTAAGTACACCCTATCTTACACAGGTCATTTTACATCTATTTTAGTGTGCTGTTTGATGTTTTTTACTAAAAAGCTCATTTGTTCACTGTCAGGGCATGAATATGAGACTAACCAGTCTCGAAACGTCGCCTGAAAAATTAATAAAGAAATAAAAGACTGAAACTCAAGATTTAAATATTATATATATATATATATATATATATATATATATATATATATATATATATATATATATATATATACATATATATATATATATATTATTTTTTTTTTTTCTTCAAATACAAATATTTTATGACTAGTAATAGCCTGGCTATAAACACTCTATAGTGACTGAGGTAACGAGTTTTTAGCCGAGAACATTAAAGGTAGCCACCCCCGCTCTAGTGAAAGCGATCGCACTCGACGGGCCGAATAATTAAATTTCATGGGTCCACCCCCTCCCAAAGTAAATTGCCAACCGCTCCCACCACAAGCTTCTATTTCCGAAATCATTTGTTTCCCCGCCTCTATGTTCTATAAACAATGAAAAACCAGCTCTCGCACCATTTATGACACTTTCTTCCGCTATTAATTGTAGTATTTTTTATCGAGATGTTAAAGTTAAGATTAGAATATTACTCAATTCGAATTCATAAAATATAATCATATGCATGAAGATTGATTAATTGGTTTGTATCATGTAGAGAGTTTAATTAAATCTCAGTTGTTAAATACTGCCCTATTCCTGCCCGATCAGAAAAAAATTCAAACACTGATCTGAAATATCGTAGCTCATCAGGAATTCGAAAGAAGTAAACTGCACACAGCTTCACAAGCCTTCGATTTATCATAATTTGGAATTTACAGCAAGTGTTTATTTTTTTTTTTATCTTAGTATCAGGTTCGAGCTTTTTCGGTACTTTTCCAATCTAACGACGACCTACCCCAGCACGCTCCTCTGGCACTTACCTCAACTATTTGCAGCCAGTCAGGTTATGATGCCTGAAATATATTTGAAATAGTAAACAGACAAGAGGATTGTTAGGAAATGAAATAGGAGATGATATACAGCTAAAATTTGATTTTTTTTTATTTCTTTTATTTTTAGCTATTTTTCTTTAAAAGTTAAAAGTTAGCTATGTTTCTTTTCTTCTTGTTTTCGCTTCATAACAAATGCACGAAAATTTTATTTCAATGATAATATGGCTGCTATGTGTGTGTGTTTGTGTGAAAAAGTACGTTTATATTTAAAGAAGAAAATCATTAGTGTTGGTCTTTCAGTCTTTGTTGAGCAAGGACACTTTGAAAATACGTAGTTACATATATGAATTTAAAAGCCACGATGCCATCATAATGGCCTTCTAGCTAAGCCTGCATAATATAATTGGAAATGGTGTTTAAAAGAAGACGATTTCCTCAATTCAATTTCATTAAGGTTAGTCCAGGAATACATCATTAAGGAGATAATCCTACCAAAAAAGGATTAACTATAGAGAGGTTAAGTAGCCCTGCTCGCTATCGCCCAAGATTTGGCATTTTAACTCAAGGAGTCGAATCTAATAAATTAAATCCCTCAAACCTAATGGATCATATTAGCCAATTAGCTCTTCAAGTAATTACGGATGAATCAAAATCCATACCGAGATTATCACTAAGCAGATTTAAGGCATTTTCACATACAGTATTAGTGTTTAAATAATTTTTTATTTTTAAATGATTTTGTTCGACATCTTATTATTATTATTAATATATATATATATATATATATATATATATATATATATATATATATATATATATATATATATATATATAACTTATATAGTTCCATGAACAAAATATTAAAAAAAAAAGAAAACAAGGATGAAACAACTCGTACGAGAACTGGTTTAATACTGACTTTATTGCCATCTTGAACCTGTATTTATAGATTCCTACTGCTGATTACAATGCCAGCTTGATATTAGCGACTATGCGATCATCAGCCCTGTCTTAACTTATATTTATATATGTTATAACTATATATATATATATATATATATATATATATATATATATATATATATATATATATATATATATATATATATATATATATATAATCAGTAAAACAGAGCCAAAAGCTCAAAAAGAAACACTACTATTTATTATAATGCAATTGGGAAAAAAACACAATACAAAGCCTTATGTTTCAAATTCAGTAATACACTCACTTACCGGTCGACGTTTCGCCTATTCAGGCATAATCAAGACACCAAAAACGAAAAAGGGGTTATGTGAATCACATCTCGAAGAAAAAGGCGCAATACATCCCAACGATCAACAGCCCAAACAGACTCCAAACATGAGACAGCACCCCACCACCAAGACGTTCAACATACAACTCCATTTCTAGCTTTAATTTGATAGTATTTTGGAAATTAACAGCTAATCACAACTGTAATTTCTCTGAATACGAAATGGAATAACAAAAGTTGATCAAAAAAATAGTTTTTACAGGATTATATAAGTTCAATTCTCAAGTAAATATAACATATGAGTACGAGTATATAGCAACCATTGTCAATTGAGCAGCAAGTCATCTAACCAAACCAATCATACTGGGGCAAATCAGAAAAACAACTATTCGAATCATCGATAATCTAAGAAATAGTGCAGCATAATTATGTAATGTCAACTCTATCAATTCTGCTGGTTTTTCATGTTCAACAATGTATTTCCACTTCAATTCTTACAATTAAACGAAATACTAAAAAAAGAGAAAACTCGACGTTTCGAGTTTAAAACAGAGGCTCACGTGCAATAAAACCTTGTGTATATTATGGTTTGACAAACAATAAATAGGGGAATTTGCAATATCAACACACGGCCAATCATTTCTCACTTATCCTAACCTTTTTTATTCGATTTCCACATTACAGAATTGCAAAGTAATTAAAAATTCAGTAAAGAGAAAATAATGAATAATTGCTAAGAATCGAAATTCACTAGCAGTATAAATTATATCTTCTTATTTGTTCCATCGAGGATGGAAAGTTTGTATATGGGAACTTTGTATTCAAATACAAACAGGTGAGGTCAAATTTCGATTTTAAAAATCGGAAGAAGATGGCCTCGAGACCATCTACTATAGAACTTTTTTGGAGTTCTACCGATGGGTAGTTTCTCCACAAGTGTTTTTCAAGTCGTATTGTACATACAGCAGATTTACTTATTGTAATATTATTATAGTTGTAAATATCAATAAATTAAATAAAAAAAAAAAATCGGAATCGGAATTTTGTCGGTCAATTCGATTCGAAATGAGTCCTTTAGCGTTTAGATATTGATCGGAAACCAATGCCCTCTAATCCCCTCATTGATATCTCACGTTTTCATTCCAACTCTTCGGAATTTCAACGAGCAATCTTCCGAGAACCATTTCGGATTTGCAAAATACAAATAATTCGGTGTTTTTTTCCTTTTGGCGTAATGATAATGGACATAGTGTGGTCAGGGAGAAACCTTACCTCATCCATCCAATAAATTGTTCCAATCCAACTCAGCGTTTTTATTCGGAATTTTCCAAATCTCTTCCAAGTTTCTTTCAATGTTATTCGAAATAATCAACCTTACCATTTGTAAGAGAAAAAAAAATTAAGAACACGATCATTTAAATTTTCTCTGTCGAGTTTACGTATCCAATTGAATTTAATATACTTAAATGGAGTTTTGCCGCATAGAATGGAGGACCATAGTAATGTAATAAAATAGATAAATATAGGCTGAAAATTAATTACAAAGTAATAAACCGAAATGAAAAAGGGTAAGATAAAGATCAGCTCAACTGAATATCTGTATCTTCTATAATCTAAATTGTAGATGGTAAAAAATTGAATAAGTAGATTTTGTGGTAGCCGACTAAAGGTAGAAATAATGTAAAAAATTAGTAAAAGCAGCACAAGGTGGAGTAATTCAAAGAAAAAAAAGTGGTTTCTCCAACAGGTTCACGTGTGTGATGAAAAGTAGCAGGCTTTTAATAGTAATCTAGGAGAAAAGGTAATGGTGTAAAAGGAACAAAAAGGAATAAAAAATACCTGTACAAATCTTCATACACACAAACTAGATAAATGTAGGTATGTGGCTACCACTTGAAATATAGTTGTAACTGATGCTCGATGGCTGGTTGCAAAATTCATTTACTTATTAACAGTATTTCAGATAGAGCTTATCATAACCACCACTCAAATTAGACTACGACTTTTAAAACAGTCCAACTGCCTAAAGTGCGGGAGAACAAGAAACTAAGGGCGCTAGTATTTCTAATTAAAAGAGGTGGGGGTTTAAAACTAGGAAAAATTGCATCTAAGTTAAATTGACTGTAAGTCTATGATATCTATCGGAGATTACTAGGAACTAATTATAAGAAGTAAGAATAAGTATAAAAATTAAATTAAAAGAAAACCTGCCGAAATACGGCACACCATTAGACTATTAATGTTGAGAAACCAGTGAACGGAAATTCCAATGTGGTTTCCTCAAATACAAATGAATTATTGTATATTTTTTATGTTCTGTTTATTGTAGAATTAATGTAGAGATAGTTTAAAAAAAAGTAGAAATCAATAAAAAAAATAGACGACTCGGATATCGATAATAATATGGGAATTGATAAAGAAGAGATATGTTGTGAATGACGAAGGGGAGGGTGAGAGATGACAATAGAATAAAGTAGAAGAAGGATTAACCCTCGCCTCTGTTGACTTTCATGAGGTGCCCGAATCCGTTCTTTTTTGTTTCATTTCCATTGAATGCGGTTCTTCCCCTCCGCAAAGCTCTTCTTCTCTTTTTAATGAAGGACCCCCCCCCCCTCAATGAGCCCTAATCACCACTTCTCTCCTTTAGTCATCGTCTTATTACTTCTGACTGCCGATTATTCTCTATACTGGATTCGACACTCTTTCATAAGTTTATTACATTTCTGGTGAGACTCCCGCAAGATTTGAGATTCATTTTTCGACCTTGTTTTTCCTCTCGAAAACCTATAAAATTATAACATTCAATTATTATATATAACATTGTAGTATTGTGGGCAATGTTTTATGATTACTACATACTAATTTGAAATTCCGAGTTATTAACCTTTTTCACACTCCTGTATTAGGTGTCTCTTCCGCAGGTTGTCGCTTCGAGTCGAGTCACAAGTTTTGACTGTATATTCGTTTCAGTTTAGTGTTTTATGGATAATTATTCCGTAGTTTGTCGCTTCAAGTTGGGCCATGAAGAATTTCGACTTTTCTTCCGTTTATCTTTTGAAATTTTCCGAAAGTAGAAATATCATGAGCTTTAGTAGGGAAAAGAGAATGTGATTTGTTGTTGATAATTTCATTTCTATATGAAATGATTAACTATGCATAAACATTAGTCACAGTTAAATTATTTTTTTCTATAATAATCCTCGCGATGTCTTATACTTTTGGAAAAAAAGTAAAGGAAAACGAATGAAAAGTCGAAACTTGTGACTCGACTCGAAGCGGCAACCTGCGGAATAATTGTCATACAATACCTGGTATCATTACAGAAATATGGCTTATAATCGAAGAATGGTTGAAAATATGACATAAAACAATCGATTATAAAAAAAAAATACAGTTTATATATGATAAAAATATAGCTCTACTGCGCAACTAGGATGTACAATTTGCTGCTCTGAATTGGCAACGCGACTTATTATAGTTTCATAAAAATATAATATGAATAATAAATGTCTAACATGTATATTACATTTACTCGATTTCGTTGCCTGTATGTTTTGTTTATTATTCCCAAAGAAGAAATAGGCTATGTAAATACTTTATTTCATGCTATCCCATTCATTTATTTTATTCAGTAATTTAGTTATTAACTATTTTATTAATAATTATTTTGTTAATATTAATATATATATATATATATATATATATATATATATATATATATATATATATATATATATATTTATTTTCGACAATTAGTTAAAATCCTGTCGTTTCGTACTTTTTATTTATTTCATTTATATTTATATTTTATTATGTTTTTATCGCTTTTAATTACTTTATGATTCGTATTATTATGTAGCCTTTTGGCCAGATGTATATTATGTTTATTTTTTTGTTCATGATTGTTATTCTAAAGGGACTTGGTCCCAGAATAAAGTTTGTTTTCTATTCTATTCTATATAATGATATTTGCAGTATACTACGGTAATCCGTTAATGCGTTTCTTTAAAATTTTCCTTAATATTTCAGTTGAGAGATTGTACTATTTTTATATCATAAGGATATTAATGGTGTATTTGGTTCAATTGGCTAGGACAACCCTAGTCATCTGTTTCTGCAACCATTCCAAGATGGAAAAACAAACTGAGCCCCCCCCTTTCCCAATTTTCGCTACACTTCACCCTCCTTTCCGGTTCCTTTTATCTTTTGAGAGTTAATATTGAGATACGCGCTTTCTGCAAAAGCGTCAGAAGGGCCTTCATAAAAAAGTAACTTCGAAAGAGGAGGCATTAGGCAAAAGATCTTGTTTTGATTCATAAATCGTTAAATAAATAGCTTGTAGCAATAATCAACATTCGAAATGTGATTTTCAAGTTGGTTTTTGTTTACACTATGATACCATTACACGCATAGAATACCCCTGTCTATCCAGTTCAATATAAATTTTATATTTTTTATATTATAATATATTTGTGGCATAAATGCTACCACCATAAGGTAATATTATTTCCGAAGGCAGGACAGGTTAAGAAAGAGTCCATTTCTCTATTATACAAGTTTTCTATGTCTTAGTTTATACACTACAGGTTTCGATTTTTCAGGACCAAAAAGATTACCTGGCGAAAGGTTTGAGGCTTAAGAATAATCTAAAGCTGGTAACTTACAGGTTTATAGGAGGGCAATTATTCCGCAGGTTGTAGCTTAGATTCGAATCGTAACAAGTTTGAACTTTGGATATTCATATAATATTCAGGAATTTTTTAAATAATTAATTTACTTTTCATAAGGTATCGTCATAATTCAACATAAAATGCGCACTTTTCGAGTTTTGTGATGATATAATTTTGTTTTCGACACAGCATTTATATTTTTCCTCGATATACTCCGTACATGAAAAGTTAAACGGTTTTAAGGACAAAACTAGTTTAATCTAACTAGGGAAAGGAAATCTTATTCCGTATTGGAGAAAATCTTAAAAAAGAGTGTAAATTAATTATATATAGCTGCTGTAAAATCCAAGTTTGTAAATAATATGCCCAGTTAAATAGTTTAATGTACTTGTCATTTGAACGAGGCCTTGAGACTGCTGATTTGCTCTGGTGATTTGCTCAGGAGACAGGAGCAAAATATATTTCCGATAAAATTCTGAAAATATACTGTTAAGGCCTAACATTTTATTGGTTTTATAAAAGACTATTTATTTTAATCGTAAACAATCAAACAAATATTTTGCAAAAGAAAGATAATTTTTATTTTTACCTTTTTTTTTAAATATAACAATTTAACTGAGGACAACTGACGTATCAACATCTTCACAAGCACTGCCGTCTAAAATCTACGTCGAGTCAGATGAGGAAGATTTTTTCTTGTTTTATATTATTTCAACGGCCCAGCCAGATAAATATTTATTGTGTCATTGATAAACATTCAATGCAATTGATAGCCATTACTTAGATTCATCATCGTAGGAGAAATTCATAATTGTTCTCCCTTTTTTTTTCTTTTTTTCATTGTAATGTGTAACATTTAGTATAATTAATTTATTTATAAAAACGTTTAAATTTTTCTTTAATTTAATTCAATTAGTTTTTTTAATATCAAAGTTTTTATTTTATTTAATGTATATAATGATTTATAATTTTAGTTTAATAAAAGGTTTCCATCAAGTGACTTGCGATCTGGTGATTTGAATTATGTATCTAAAATAACCAACAGCAAATTTTTTATCTATTATATCGAAAATATATAGAAGAAAAACTGACATTGAGGAACATTCCAGTATTATATGACAAATATAAAATGTTTTTACTAAAGCTGTAATATATATACACACACATTCAAAAATAAAATTCAGAGCAGACAGTAAACAGTTTGAAATCAAGGCAGGATTAAGACAAGGAGATGGACTAGCGCCTATTCTATTCAATATAATAATGTATAAAAAAAGTCATGAGGACATTCTAGGAATCCAATTAATCTGGAGTGAGAGAACAGGGGAGAAAAAGGAGGGACCAAAAGTCCAATCTTCAGCTTACGCGAATGATTTAGCACTTATGACGGAAGATGAACAGGAGGCGGTTGAGTGAACTAATAAACTGAGGGAAATAACAGAGAAATCGGGGTTAAAGGTATTAAAGTAGGGAAGTAAAATTGGATAAGTTGAGGCTCTTAGTCAGGAGTTTATATAACAAAAGGGATCTCTTCAGGAAGACCGAAATTAGACATTACGAAAGAGTCATAAAACTGGCGATAGTCTAAAGGGATGGAGACTATGGGATTCATCAACCAGGATCAATGCTGATGAGGATAGAAAGAGAAATATTGAGAATGATATGTGAATCCAGAAGGATAGGTAAAGAATAGTGATTGAGAAAGAACAGTGAACTGCATGGCACATGTTGAAAGCTTAGAAACATCGACGAAAAAACGAGGGTTAAAATTCTTCGGACATATAAATAAAACGAAACGGGATACGTTGAACAAAATAATATTTGATAGAGTAATGAAATTAAAGAATGTAAAGGCTTATCCTGAACAAATAAAGTAGGAAGTGGAGAGAATGGCAGGAATGCCTGAATAGAGAAGCATTCTGGAATATGGTGATAAGCATCAAGTCCATTGCAGTGGGGAGGAAGAGGCAGGAGAGTAAGAAATGGACGGAGAAGCGGCGAAGGAAGAAGGGAGAGAGGATGAAAAAAGTATGGGCAAAGAAAAAAAGAGACTAGAAATGTTTTTTGCCTGGTCCTTAGTTGGCCTATAATGCAATAATAATACACACACACTTTTATATACATACATACACACATATATATATATATATATATATATATATATATATATATATATATATATTTATATATATATATATATATATATTTATATATTGGTTTCTACTTATCTTGACTGTTATGGAAATTATATTATTTTAATTCTCGAGCTTCAGTCTTTCTTGAACTTCAAGAAGAAGAAGTTCAAGAAAGACTGAAACTAGAGAACTAAAACACAATATATATATATATATATATATATATATATATATATATATATATATATATATATATATATATATATATATATGGTAATTTTAATTTCCTTTAATTTCCAACACTTGATGGTATAAATCTCTACCATTACGGAAAAGACACAAATTTTAATCAATTGGAGTAGTGAAACACGGTTAATCAGTGTGAGGGATTGAATCACACTTTATTATCTTTGCCAAATTGCATTCACCGTTCTCTCATTTAGAATTCCAATTAATTTGTTTTCACCTACCTCTTCTCTATACGGAACGACCACTTTTTTAATAGCCAATACTAAACACGGTATTACAAAAGTTTTATGTACGGAATTAAAAGTTTCTGGTTTATAGGTCTTACCTTGCGGCCGGCATTCTTGTTAAATTCAAAATGATGATGAAGTAGGGGATATTATTAGAACTTTATGTAGCTATCGAAATTTAAATATATATTGAATGAAATCAACTTCCAACCCTCAATTTTTGTCATTGTTTTTCCTTACGCCATTACTGATAGCTGTTCACACCTTCACCTTCTTCGCCTTTGTTTACTTCCTCTTATGCCATTTCTAGCAGTAGGGGAGCCTGGAGCCTATTTAGTTTACTTAGAATAGATTTTCTACCAGGCGTTAATAACCACCCAGAGATGGAGAAGGATAGATTCCAGGTTCGGGCCAAATCAGCAACAAAAGGGACATTCAAGTCGTTACGGATGACTTTATTCCTAACAAAATAAGGAGCATTGAGGATTTTACGAAGGATATTGGATTGTAAGGATTGGATACGAGAGGAATTCGATGGCTTAGTGGAGCACCAAAGCTCTACTCCGTAAGTCCAAATAGGTCGTATGATGGTCATGTAGATGAGTCTTTTGTAGTTAATTAGGAGCTTAGAGCGTTTGTCTAAAAAGGGGTGAAGTAGCCTGAAACGTCGAGCGGTTTCTTGGCTTTTCAGTCTTGTATGAGGATTCCAGGTTAATCGTTTGTCGAGGTGCAACCCTAAGTATCGGATCTGTTCTACAGGCACCAGTGGGATATTATTAAAGGATACTGAAGGAAATCATGGGTTTACGACGTAAGGTAACAGTGATTTGATGCGATTTTTGAGAATTTACTTAAATTCTCCAGTTTTGACACCACTCTTCAAGATCAGTGATATGGGTTTGTAGGCTTTGGGGCGCAATAACTGGATTGGTATTGACTGATAATACACATGTATCATCAGGATACGTGGTAAGGATAGTATTAGGATGGGTTGGGATGTCAGGTGTAAAAACTGTATAAAGGATTGGGCCAAGGATACTATCTTGAGGAACACCAGCAGATTGGGAAAAGAGGGATGAATAGACATTATTATGTAAGGATAGAGATAGTTGGGGGTGCAGTAAATTAAAACACCATAATAAGTGCATACCTATTTATTGTGTGCCGACGTTTCTACCTACATTGTAGGTCATCTTCAGGGCTGTGAGAGAAAACAGACAAAACAAAATAACTATAAAATTACATTACAGTACCAAGAAAATTATAATAATAATGTAGAGTAACAGAAAAAATGAACAAAATAGTGAAGGGATAATATGAATAAAGATTAACTAAGAATAAATGTACAGAAAGGTGATAATACAAATAAAATACAAAGAGAAAAATAAAAAAATAAAAATTGGTAAACAGAATGAAAAATGAAATACAAAATGAAAAAATATAGACATAACAAGGTGAGATATAAGAGAGAGATATACAAGTATGTAAAACCTAGTTTAATACAGATTAAATATAACATGTATAATAATAGACTCCTAGAGAGTTAACATAAGAAAACTGAAAGAAATTTGTAACTAAATGTGATGCCAAATAATAAAAAATGGAAAAATTATGTAGAAAGCAAAGCAAACGATAAGAAGTATCGTGAATGAAAAGTATTTTACTTTTCAAATATTAAAAAAATAAAAATTTTCTCTTAGTCTACATTATTATTATCATTTTCTTGGTACCTGGTGGTAGTTATTTTGTTTTGTCTGTTTTCTTCACAGCCCTGAAGATGACCTACAATGTAGGTCGAAACGTCGGCACACAATAAATAAGTATACACTTATTATGGTGTTTTAATTGACTGCACCCCCAACTACCTCTATCATTAGAAGTTCCAGTCGACTAATTCCTTCTCTAACAGACATTATTATGGTTTACTTGGAAAGTTCTATTTGTGAGGTAGGATTGAAGGATGAGAAAGTATGTAGGGGGTAAGAATTTACGGAGTTTGTAGAGCAAGCCAGGATGCCAGACTCGGTCAAAAGCCTGTTCCACGTCAAGAAAGACTCTCGAACAATATGATCCACGTTCTAATGCAGAGGAGACTACATCCACCACACGATGTCATTGCTGAATGGAGAAGTGAGATTCTCGGAATCCAAACTGGTGATCGAGTATTATGTGATTTGCATCAAGGATGGGTTACAATCGTTTAAGGATGAGTTTTTCTAGGATTTTACACAAGCAAGGTAAAAGAGAGATAGGACGGTATAAGGATGGGTATTCTGTTTTTTTTAGGTTTGGGTATCATTTTTGCAATGGATAATTTCCAGAGGTCAGGAAAATATGTGGAGCGAAGTACAGCAATATATATAAGGGATAGAATGACTTTTCTAGGAAGGTGTTTTAAGATATGAATTGTGATGAGTCGTGCCTAGAAGCTTTTCGAGAAGGTAGTCCGTGAATAATGTTAGATAATTCTAAAGGATGGAATGCTTTGGGTGGAAGGGACATTTGGAGGGGAACATCTAACGCTTCTTTTATCTATTCAGTGTGAGTTGGGTTAATGATATCAGGATGTGGATGAAAGATTTTGGAAAGGTATTGACCAAATAACTGTGATTTTTCTCTGTCATATCTTGTCCAGTTATTTGATTCAGTAAGGAGTGGATGATTAAATTCTGTGAACTTTAGGAGTTTTTTGGAGATCATCCATAATGTTTTGTCGGTGGTTGTAAGATTTTCAGTCCAGGTAATTAAATTTTGAATTTTGAACTTCTTGATTTCTGCTTTTAGTTTGTTAGTTAATTTTGTATAGATAGTTTTATCTGCTGGATATCGAGTTCTATGGCACTTCGATCTTGCTTTGCGTTTTTCTCTTAATAAGATATGAATATGCTGTGGCACATTGATAGTTATTGATTGTATGATTTGTGATGTTATCATGTAAACTGCTTCTGATTGATGTTGTAAGTTTTTCTATGGCTGTATCAATGTCTTGTTTTGTCTTAAGTGAAATTTTTAAGTCCAGTTTGTCCTCCAAGTCATAACAGAAATCGTCCTAGTTGACACGTCCTGTAATCAATGTGGGAGGGGAAGGCTTGGGAGCGAAACTTGAGTGCAAGAAAAGGAGGACTGGACTATTATCTGATGAAAGATCATCCAAGGATTCAATATTGGCTTGTGCGAGGGAATCTGGGATTTAACAAATATGTCAAGGATATCGGGACGTACTCCTACTACTTAATTAAGAAATCCTTTACAGATGTTATACTTGGCTTGTTACAATGTAAAGATTTTTATTCAGATACTTTTTTATATTTGTATTTTATCTTACTTTTTATTACCTTCTTGTTTATAATTTTATGATTTTCAGACTTTAGAAGGTTTAAACTAAGATCCTTTCTTTTTAAATTACTGAAATATCGAAAGTAACACACAAACAAACACACACAAACCCATTCTACCCCTCTACCCATCTACCCCTGTCCGCAGATAAGTTTAATTTATTCAATTTCAAATAATGATATGATTCAGATTTTAAATATATAAAAGGGATTCCCATAAAATACATTACAGGAAATAAATTAAACTAATCTGTGGACAGGGATAGATTGGGTTACAGGTCGGTCTTCACTTTGTCGCTTCGGGAACTCCATCTTTCGCAGGGTCTATCTCCTGCCCAATCTCTCCTCCTTGCTGTACGTCTCCCAGAGTGCTCCCTCCTGCTCCGTCTTCGTCTCCAGAGTCACTTCTTCAGCTTCGTTTTGCCTGCGCCCCCTTTTCTTCTTTCTCCCCCATCTTGGACCATAAAACTCCATAAGGGAACCAAAAGGTGTGTTCTTTGTCCAAGACATATTCCCTCTCATGTGTCCCGACATGACACATTTTCCCCGCTCCGCATCTCTTTCATGGTGCCGCCCGCACCAGTACATAGCAATATATATATACACCTATATATAACTTTTTCAAGTTCAATACGTCAGTAATGCTAAAAATGAAGAGATACTAATCAACTATATGGAGTACAATTTTGAGACGAGGTTAGGGCTTCTATATGGCATTTTCCATTAGAAAACAATTAGGCAACCGATGGAAGGTTATTAAATAATATTTCAATATACCGTGATGTATCGGAGTGCATTAGGTGCTGACCTATTTAAATTTTACTGAATAATTTAGCTTGCAGATACAAATCGATACATAAATTACTGAAAATCATTTACAAATATGGTTTTCACTATCGGAATAGTTTTTATTTCTCGTTGAAGTATCTATGTAGAATTGCACTAAAAGATAGTTTCACAGAACATTGTTTATTAGCTTCACCCATTTTATGAATAAAATTTGCGGAATATCAATTTTTCGCTTGAAGTTTCATAAGAAATGCATAACTGGTAAGTGGGAATTATGAAGCCTCAGAAATTATGTGTGGGCGGGAGTGGATTATTATTCTATCTCAGCAACAAAAAGTTGTTAGAAACATAAATTATTTTAAATATTTTTATTTTAAAGAGAAAAGATATACACCCGGCCGAGATTCGAACCCGGATCCTCTGTCTCTCCGTGACATCGCTCTAACCACTTGAGCCACCGTAGTCACCTGCTGGCAGAGGACAAATCTTTTCTCTTATCCGATCCAATGTCCTCGTGTTCTCGCAATTATTTGCGATGTATACACGAGAACGAATGTTCTTTGAACATTACTTTAATTTTAGGTATTTTAACTTATATCAAATTACTATTTATAATTGTCTATAATTTATGGTCAACTGTTTTCATATTTAAATCGCAAACAATTGCGAGAACATGGGGACATGGGATCTGATAGGAGAAAAGATTTGTCGGCAGGTCACTCATGGGCATATCTTTTCTCTTTAAAATAAAAATATTTAAAAATCAAAACAGTTGACCATAAATTATTAAAAAAATATAAATTATTTTATATAATTTAAAGTTTCTAGGCGTGTATCGGATGCTACAGCTATCTCTTCGTCCAAATTGAATTACTGGAGATACCATTTTAGATCACCGAATTCACGTATTTCTTATTCCTATGTAAAATGGAACGTACTTTAATACAGTATAAGCTAGTTCTAACATTGACTAAAATTAATAATCTTCTAGGGTTTAAATTCAGAATTTTCGATATTTTGTCCCCTAACGTATCTAAAATTAAGTTTAACCAATATTAATAAACATAGTATAGTTATAATACGAAGAATTTATAATTGACTAAAAGAAACTATTGACAATAATTATCTCGATTTAAGCCAAGCTTTGTTTCCAGACTATGTTGGTCTCATATTCATGCCTTAACAAGGAGAAAATGAGTATTTAGGGAATACATTAAATAACATACTATTCTAAATATAAATTGACACAAGTCAGATGTTAATACATTATTGTTACTTAAAAATTGATGAAGAATCGATACTAAATCATTAATCTGACATATACCTTCCAATACTTGCATGTAATGTAAATATTGTAAGAGTTGTGATCAATGAGTAATGTTTGTTTTTCTATAATGTGTAGTGAGAGCTGTTTGATATGGTTTTATATTATCCAAGTACAACTATATTTGTGTTGGAACATATTGGTATATTTTCTGAAAATCGAGAATCACAAGTATATTTTATCTATTACAGTCAAGAAACGTAAAAATCGATATATGTATTTTACATTTCATTATTTTTATTTATCATTAATTATATTTTATTTTATTTATTTATTCAAATTTGTATATATGGTATGGATGTGTATCTTTGCGCTTTGTTTTCGAGTGCGACAGAATTTATACCTGAACAATTGCGACTATTGAAGGGTTATCACTTTTAAGAAAATGTACAGCTATGCATAATATTATTAAAAATGCTAGTTATCATCTGATAACTTAATGCCGCTGATTAAACTTAAAAATGTTCTTTTTAAGTAAATTTATGGGTACGCATGTTTGCGATGAAAAAATTGTAGCAAATGGAACTTGTGGGTTTAACAGTATTTTTTGTGCTGATTATGGAAAACAGTGAAAAAATTCCATCAGCCCTAGATAAGTTACAAATTTCAGTGGAAGTTTTAGGGTCTAGACTTAAAGAAAGACATATGTTAGCCCCCGGTGTTTTATTTTTATGGTACCGATTTAGAGAAAAGGTATTTGTCCCTTTTTTTACACAACAGGCCTAGTTTTGTTATGAAACATTTTGTGAAAGCGTCACCCAAAGAAGGAGAGTGTTTCAAGTATCTTTGCGAACAGTTTCCTGGTATATCCGATGCTAAGCTGAAAGAGGGAGTCTTTGTTGGGCATGAAGAACACGTTTAAAAGATTTAAAAAAGGACTCAATCTACAAATGAAGCTGAATAGTTATAAATCTACAAAATGTCGGGCTGCAACATGAGTGTCAAAGTTCATTTCCTTCACTCACATCTGGACTACTTTCCAGAAAATCTTGGGGTTGTAAGTGAGGAACTAGGAGAACGTTTCCATCAAGATATAAAATAAATTGAGCGCAGATGCGAAGGGCGATGTTATGTCAACATGATGACAGACTACTGTTGGATGTTAAATAGCCAAAATTCACAAGAACACAGCCGAAAAAGTACCAAAAGAAGCTTTGATGGAAAAGAAAACGTTTTTACTAAGACACAATAACTTTACAACACATGCGCATCACGTTTATGCTCATGTTAGCTAGGTATCGTTTTTTTTTTTGTTTTGTTTTTTACTTTAATAATAAAAACAAATAAAAATGTTTCCATTTTTTGTAATTTTTCCAAAACCTTCAACTTTATTTTGTAGGCAAGCCATTACATGATAGAAAAAACCAATGTCATTTTTGAAATCAGCGCAAAAAAACTATATAAATATCAGTTATCTAAATTAAAACAATTTTTTTTAAAGTTTTTTTGCAGACATGTGTAATTAATAGTAAACTTTAAGAACAGATTGGATACAGTAGGTAATGGAATGGGTGGAAGTTTACTTGTTAAAGGGAACGTAAAGCAATTACTACCTCTATTAAACAACTAATAAATGTTTCAGAACAATAAAATCATCGGAGCATGAACTTGATTAGGAATAATTCAGTTAATTTAACTATTTTCAGGAGTGAAATTAGCTAGAGTTAATCCTCACAAGTTTGGTGTTGGTAAGCGAAGCAAAACTGTTTTCAGTTTTAACTTCTCGATTTAATTTTTTTGTCTTCAGGTTAACCATTTGAATTATTTGTAGATCTTTTAAAAATGTGCTGACATTAATAAATTGGATACTTAATATAACTGTATCAACTTCATTGTTATTTTATTTGTTTGTATCGTACGCATCGAGGTAATAAATGAATTTATATATTTGAATTAATATTGAATATAAATGGAATAGGCCGTTTCAGACTACTTTAACATTTACTAGACTCATATACATGACAATCATTAGACCCATCTGGACTTACGGAATAGAGCTTTGGGACTGCACTAAGCCATCCAATTCCTCTCGTATTCAATCCTTACAATCCAAAATCCTTCGTAAAATCCTCAATGCTCTTTACTTTGTTAAGAACAAAGTAATCCATAATGTCTGGTCTGTTGCTGATTTGGCCCGAATCCGATATCAAAATTTTCACGACATACTTCATTTCTACTCAAACCCACTAGTTTCAAACCTCCCAACATCTTATATTCCTGATAATCCTCCGAGGCGTCTGAAAAGATGGCCTCGTGACCTTCTAAGTTGAACGTTTTATTTGAGTACTATCTATTTACTTGATGTATTCAGTATATAGTTGTAAATTTCAATAAATACATTAAAAATATAAATAATAGAATAGAAAAGTAACTTTACTCCGGGACTGAGTCCCTTAAGAATAACAAATATGAACCGAAAATGAAACATAACATATATCTCGCCAGAAGGGCACATAATACAAATCATAAAATATTTAAAAATTTTCGAAAAAGTTAGTAAAATAAATAAAAAGTACGAATCATGACAAAATACTAAGCAACCATAACTTCGAGTTATTGCAAGCGTTTGCAACTTCGTTCGAAATATTTTTTTTTTTGTTGACAGGTCCTTAGTTCATATTTTCAGTTTGGTCACTGCTGCTGTTGCAAAAAAGATGCCGAGCCTGTCTGAGTGCTCAAGGAAATCATTTTGAACATTTAATATGAACGTTAATGGTTTACATTTAATAAATAAAGTAGTTGGAACAAATAAAATAAGTTTTATTTATTTACTGTGCCTTAATAATTCGTAACAATGAAATCTTTAGATGTGAATATCTCCTAAACAAAGCGTTTGCGGACATACCTTCATAGACATTTTTTTTTCTTGTTTTGAGATCCTTAGTTCAAATTTTCAGTTTGGCCATTTAACCCTGAAACAACCTGTATATATATATATATATATATATATATATATATATATATATATATATATATATACATAACTGCATTTCACATATACAATTATAATGAAAATGTAAGCTATTTAGCTTTCGTGAGAGTGCTAGTGTTATTAATAATTATCCTGGTTAACATTTTTCTCAAAAACATATTTCATAAGTTAGGTTCCTCGTTTACCAGTTCAATAGGAAATTAGGAGCATCGGAAGGGTTTTTGTGGTTGATGGCCGTGTAAGAGATAGGTAGGAAGGTAAGCCATTGGTGGGAGCCCAAGGAAAGGTTAGCAACTCAGCAGCGGAAGTGGGCCTAGATAGCACTTGACGTCTAGACTTTATCTCTTAAGTCGAGGGGTGGGGCTTTAAAATAAACTTGTAAAGGCTAAGACGGGGCTGGTTTGATCAAGTGGCCGCCAGCACGCTACCCCATACTGCCCCAGATCACGCTAAAGCAACCGGACCCTACGCTTCACTTACTCCGCAAACTCTCTCATGCTTAAGCAACTCTCCATTGTTCCCTCCGCTCCAGAAATGCCTCCATAGTTTTATCAAACCTTCTTGTGAAATTTCAAGTAGTCTCCCCTTTAAACGCCTTTGTGTAATGACTATTTAAGTTAATGGATGTATTACTAGTTTTACTCTTCAAAATTCGGATGTTGGCGCCTTCTATATTCCTACGGATGTTTGATTGGAATAAGCCTTCCTATTTCAATGAATTTCATGAAATATTAATCTGTAAACAGCGTGTGAGGAGAAGCTAAAAAGCTTATCAATAAAATAGAGCCAAAACACAAAAAGAAACACTATTATTTATTATAATGCAATTGGGAAAAAACACAAAGCGAAGCCTTATATTTCAAATCCAGTAATACACCCACTTACCAGTAACCGGTTGTTGTTCCACTTCAATTCTTAATGGAGACCGGTAAGTGGGTGTATTACTGGATTTGAAACATAAGGCTTTGCCTTGTGGTTTTTCCCAATTGCATTATAATAAAAAGCTTATCTATTCTTTTCTGGAAAAAATATAGCGAAGCTGTGCTATGGACACGGAGGTGTTTGTGGTTGTACGCGAATACGTTTACATAACGGCTAATATTTATCATAAATTATTATTATTTATGTATTATATCAAAGGAAACGATAGTCTTTCGGCATACACGTTGTAAATAATGTTCACCGCTGTTGAATGCTGGAACCAGTGTCGAGACAATGTTTTGCATTCCAAAGCATAATGTGCTGCCTTGCAAGCAGAACCACCGACTCCAGTGCACTTCTGTCACACAGTAGACGCTCGATCCGATCATCATCGGTGGCGTTGACTAGTACACAACTGGTTATTGTGTTAGTATGAAATGAATCTCAGTGTTTTTTAATCTTGTAGTATTTATACAATGAATGATCAAGTGAGAATTGTAGCGAAGGTTTTACCACTGACTTTTTGACCACTCCGCTCGGATACGTAGATTCATGTATCTCATGTCATTGAACGCCTTACAATTGTCTAATTGAAGCAGTAGCTGTTGCACCATTGTGTCCTCATCCAAGGGTACATTAATGATTTGTCCAATGATACCCTAGCTGTCGTCGTACTGCATGCAGCCTTCTTATCTGCATGAATGGCCTTCACGGTGATACTATACGAGCACTGATCGGATCTAATGCGGGCAACCCGTGTTGCTTAGGTGGATCCACAAATCCGTTGTAACGTGATAAAGTGGGAACTTCGCGATTTCAACCGCACTTGCTGCAGATGTACTGGCACCGTCGTTGTTCCGATCGGCCGGATTCATTCGATGCTTGACTCGGTCATATCATGTTTTATTGTTGCCATTCGATCGCTCTTGAGAAGCCCTTTCTAACCGTGTACGATTTCTGGATTTGGATTTGGCTTTTCGACGAGTATAGGCCGGCATTATATATTTTTTTATTCTTCACATTATTACATTGTTACACTTGTGTTTTATATTCAATCAATAGATTTCGACAACAGCTAACGATTGAAACTTAAACGAACGTCATAGTGTCTCCGAATGAAAAGTTATAGGGAATATAAATCTCGATATTCAGCAAAATGATCTCAAAATAGCGCTTTCCCCTTCACCGCGTGTGGAGCGTTACAGTTCTCACTTATCGTAATGAATTATTTGATCCTTTAGATATCCAATGATCTCATTAAATTTTGGATGGAGATACACAAAATTAAAAATAAATGAAATTGTTTTGGGAACATCATATTCAAAGCCGCTCAAGAAGGGTGTGCTGTATTAAAAAAAATGTATTATGATGAATAAGATGCAATGAAGGAACGGCAGACACTACTGACTCATTTGAGAGTTGAGTGCTCCAACGAACAGCTTCTTCTCCTTCTAGATTATATAATACGAGCATACTATAGAATCAGATAAGAATTGTCTTAGGAGGTCTTTGGATTTTTTATAGAGAGCAGTTTTATGTTGTTTCTACTCATATAGATTCATATTGTCATCGTAGTAAATCATGAATAGGCACAGAAAAACCTAATTAATTTTTTTTTATTGCCTTCTGATGACAATTGCATTAAAAAAAAGTTGCATTTATCTTTTTATTTTTATTTGTATTGCACTGATTTTTGTGTTTGATTATTATTATGTATACAAATATACATATTGATTTCTTACTAAAAGTTTTGAAATGACTGTGCTTTGTGTAAAATTATATTTCATAAATACTCTATTTTTCCTCACTGCTCATTCTATTAACCTAAACCTTTTTAATATTGTCTTCTCCTTCGATCCTCCTTTAGATGATTATGCCAGTCAACAGAGACGAAAATTCGGTTGTTCTCCTGAGATCCTCCAAGCTTCCGCACAACTTTCTCTCCAATGACAATGGCTTTGGCCAAATTTGTTTGCGGACATTTTCGATGAGTCGGCAGGGCTGGAGAATATGAACACCTGTTTGCTCCTCTTCACCGCAGCGGGCATATTATTGTGTTTAAATATTAGAATGCTATTGAAGTTTCAAACAAAAACAAAAGTATGGAAACTCTAATCAATTCAACGTAATAATATTAATTTAATTAATTCAATTGGTCACAAATACAAACATAATTCATTAATACTTTCATCTTGTGCCTTATATTTATATTACCTCTTTCGACAATATTGCCTTTTTTTAAAAATATATTTAGTATTCCCTTTATTTGAGCAGTGAAATTGCAGATGGCTGCTGTGCTTCAAATAAAATATTAAGAATCGATTTTAGATATATTTTTTATTTTTAACGGCATTGATTAAGTTAAGATGTATGCCTGTCTCGGGGCAAGGCCACTCATCAGCAATCAACCAACAGGAGCTCTCTTCCTAGAATCATCAACATGCCTGCCACTATCTTTATCAAATAATGTGATATAAATATGAATTTCGTTTACTTTATATTGAATGCAAGAAAACCCTCGGAAAAATCAATAACATTACCGGGTAAGAGGAGACTGTAGAAAAATCATGAGGCAGGAGGAACACTCTCCGGTTCTTGAAAGTGAGTCAGAAGTCATTTTATTTGACTACCATATTAAACAGTCAGTTATTCGAAATAGTTATTTAAGTATTTACTTATTAGACCTATATTATATAAACTTAATGCCATAAAAATATGTATTTTAGAAAATATATTTAAGATGTTATGATATACCCCGCTTTCTCATAACAGTATAGAGACTGGATATTGTTTTTTTGTCAATTGAAGAGAAGTAAATCAGCAATCCATTATTTTTACAAGTAAAGTAGGCTGCATGAGTTTTTCTTAGGCCGAAACATTGGCACTTTTTAAAAAGCAAATTTCGTTTTTATATCTGTTCGTGACACAACCTCCATTTTCTTATTTTAAAATTTATCAAAGTCATAATAAGTAAATATTATTTATATATATAATTTATATATATAATATTTAAAAAGTAAAATAAAAAGTTTATAGCTTAATATAACATTTAGAACAGAATTTGGCTTAAAAATATGGCGGGAGAAACTGGGAACCGAGTGGGCCGTAGGTGTATGTTATCTTTGTTAACAGAGAGATGACTCTAGGACTAGAGATTAATACTTAGCACGAGGCATTATACCCCTAACCGCTCAATTTACCGTCCCTATCCCAAGCAAACAATGGCTCCCATAAATTATTTGTTAAATGGGGTGTTTTAGTTGTTATACTCTGCTCATTTTAATGAAGACGATGTTAGTTTTATAAGTGGCTTAAAGCAAATTTTTATTGACAACACATTGACGTATATATTTTTTTTTTTATAAAACACTTCATTCAGACATTACAATCTGCCACTTGTGGGCAATAAGTAATGGTGCTATTTAGCTACAACCATTCCATAACAAAACAAAAAAGTGGTATAAAAAAAATAAAATAAGTGAATGTAATAAAATATATACATACGCAAACATATATACATGCGGTAATAAAAGGAAAATAATGCAAAAATGATAATAAAATAAAGTCTAGTTAAAAAAAGTAAAAATAAAATAATGTACACATTCAAACCCTATTTACAATTTGCCTGGGTCCCCGAACTAAGCTTCTTCCCCAGGAATGAGGGCAAAGCAGGAGTTCAGGAGGCCCCTGCCCCCTTTTCCAGCCGCGTCACTGGAATAAACTCCAATGGAAGCTGGTTAAGGGCGCTTCACACCCACAGGTCGTAAGTGAAGAATCTGCCCAGTGCCAGTACTCCAAATAGCATTATTATAACAAGTCTCGTGGCCATTGCCGCTTTAGATGGTGGGGTGGATTGTATGGATGTGTGGAACTGGGTTATGACTGAGCCAGGGGATTGGGATGACAGGCAAGGTTTTGATGAAAGTTTGAGAATTTAGTAGGGATGAGGTCGAGGACGAAAGGAATGTTGAGATCATTTTGGAGGGAGATTTTGTTGGAGACGTAATAAGGAGCGTTGACAATAGTTCTCAGGACTTTGTATTGAATGCGTCTGATATTCGATTTTTTTGCGGTCCCACACAGTTCCAGTCCGTATAGTCCACACAGGTCTAGATAGGTTTGATGATCGTCTTGTATATTAGTAGTTTGTTGTCTATTGAAAGATTGGTGGCCCTACATAGCAATCTGTATAGTTGGCTGAATCGTCTGTTAAGTTTTTGTCTTTTGAGTCTGGTATGAGGATTCCATGTAAGTCTTTTGTCTAGGAAGAAGCCAAGGTATCGTACTGTGTCGGAAATAGGTAGGATGGTTTCATTGAATTGGACAGAAGGACATGTTCCCCGGCGAAGTGTAAAAGTCACGTGTTTGCTTATTTTGTTTTAATGTTAGGAATCAGATTCATGTATCACTTTTTGTGTTGTTATGGAATGGTTGTAGCTACATAGCACCATTACTTATTGCCCACAAGTGGCAGATTGTAATGTCTGAATAAAGTGTTTAATAAAAAAAAAAAAGAAAAAAAAAAAAAAAAAAAAAAAAAAAAAAAAAAAAGAATCAGATTCAGAATTATGGAATAGAATAGAATAGAAAACAATCTTTATTCTGGGACCAAGTTCCTTTAGAATAACAATCATGAACATAAATAATAAACATAATATACAACTGGTCAGAAGGCTACACAATAATACGAATCATGAAGTAATAAAAATTGGTCAAAACCTAATAAAAATGAAATAAGTAAAAAGTACGAAACTTGACAGAATTTTAACTAATTGTCGAAGATAAATATATTAATACCAACAAAATAATTATCAACAAAATTAATAAAATAGATAATAATCACAATTTATCTATAAAATTGTGATCTATCTATAAAAATCTAAAATAATTTAGATAAAATTACTAAATCAAATAAATGAATGGGATAGCATTCAATTAAATATTTTCACAGTCTATATCTTCTTTGGGAAAAATAGACAAACGAAATCGATTATTCAATACTAATTTATTTAAGCAGATGATTAACCTGCGTGGAGAACATCTTTTTGGGATGTCAAGAGATGTTGAAAAAGCAAGGATTTAAATGAAACCAGTGAAGAAGCATGGCGGATGAAAGGAGGGATTGAGTTCCACACAGTGGTGGAACGGGCGAGGAAGGAACGCTCGAACGCTTTGGTTCTGTGGGAACGAGTGTAGAGATCGGAAAAGTGGTGCTGGACAGAGGATTTGAATTGGCGGAGACTTTAGACATATGAAGGGTATTGCGAGTTAATGAATTGGTATAGAAAAGCACTAAGAAAATATTGTGTACTAATGGGAGAGAAGAGCCACTTTAACTCATCATAGTGATGTGACACCCGGGATCGCCTCGAAGTACCAAGGACAAATCTCAGAGCTTAGTTCATTATTCGCTTTAAACGGTCCTCAAGCATTTTCGAAAGGCTCCCGTATACCACACAAAAGTAGTCAAAGTGGGGGAAGATGAGGGATGATACGAGAAACTTACGGGTAGATTGCGTAAGGAGATGCCGAAATCGATTTTATAATTTCGAGGAACTAATTGACCGTCATGAAATTTGGGTGAGATCGGGTTTCCGGGAAAGGTTTTAGCCTAGGTTTTTTGACAGAGAAGTTGAAACTGATGGGGTGGTTGTATAGGATTAATGTTGGGAGGGTGGGGATAGCTGTAAGGAGGGAGTAGGAACCTAAAACAATGGCCTGAGTTTTCATTTCGTTCTATAACAGTTTGTTCAGCTTTGGCACTGGTCTAGGTCTTGTTGAATACTGGCCAACGCAAATAATAGCTCAGAATTCGTCAGCATATAGATGGTTGGAACAGTAGTGAACAGATTTAGGATGATCATTGATGTAACTAACTAATTCGGTCCAACAACCCAGTGATGGGTCCTGGCCTCCACCAGCAGCTTTTGCCAATCGTCGTGGTTCTGAGCAGCGGCCATCCAGAAGCGTACACCAAGGATGTTCCCTGCATCAGCCGCTACTCCGTCACTCTACCTAAGCCTGGGTCTTCCGCGTCTTCTTGTCCTGTATAGAGGCTCTGTCAGCAGCTTCCTGGGCAAATCTTCCTCACTCATGCGAGCCACATGCCCTGCCCACCGCCATAGGCCCAGTTTTATGACAGTATTCAGTTCTTTGAATACGTGATATAGCTCCTGGTTCTTGCGTCTCCCCCAGTTTCCATTCACCAGCTCTCCTCCCAATATCCTGCGCAGGATTTTTCGCTCAAACAGGAGGAGGTCTTGTTCGCAGCCCTTAGTTGCTGTCCAGGTTTCCGAGCCACACATCAGGACAGGACGAATGATGGTCTTGTATATGTATATTGCAACTTTGTTTGCCGAGCACCAAAGTAGCACCGGTTGGTAGAGACAATTCTTCTTATTATTTCAACATCTACTTGGTTACTCTGGGTCACCGTTGAGTCTAAATATACAAAACCTGTTCTAACATGTATTCCCCAAAGGCCACCATCTCACCCCGCCTGGGTGTCTCTTCTGTCCCCAAGTATTTGGTCATTGCCTGGTTCACGTCGAGCCCAAATCTCCTAGCAGGACCCACCTGCGCAAAGAATGTTTCCCTGACAGCCTGTAGAGAGCGACCAATGATAGCTATATCATCCGCGTACGCTAAGATTTGTACATTCCGGTTAAAGATGGTCCATCCTCTCACAGCCTTCTCCAGGGCAATATTGAAAAGAAGGCAATCAACGGCATCTTTCTGCCGTAGCCCCTCAGTTATAAGGAATTTTCCAGACAAATTTCCCTCAGTTGAAATTCTCAAAATATCAATGATCAATGAACAGTTGAAAAGGAGAGGAGAGATGATTGAGCCCTGTGCCACACCTAAGGATAGAGTGAGGAAAGAGAAAAGGGTTGATTGGGCATGGAAATTGCTTGGGACCTGTCAGAGAGGAAGGATTGGAACCATAGAATAGAACTGTTGGAAAAGGATAATGACTTTAGTTTCGCAAAAAGGATAGAATGCTCCAAGGAATCGAAAGCTTTACAAAAGTCAAGTAGGATTAGCACTGTTAGCTGTTTGTTGTCAATTCATGTTAGTGGTAATTTTGGTAAGGGCAGATTGTGTAGAGTAACCAGGACGAAAGGCTGATAGATGGGGATGAAGGAGTTTGGACTGCTCGAGAAAATTTGATGTTTGAGACTGGACCATTCTTTCGAGCGGTTTGGAAAGGTTGGAAAGTATGGAGATTGGCCGGTAGTCAATGGGAGATACTGGGGTAGAGGTTTTGTTTATAGGATGGACTAAGGTTTTTTTTTTTCCAAGAAGTCGGGAATACTGTATTTTGTAATTAACAATTATATATGAAGAGTAGGGCATGTAGGATATCGATGAGGCATAATTTCACTGAGATCTCGTCAAAGCCAGTAGAACTGGAGCTGGATTTAACGGAGAAAATAATGTCGATAGCTGAAATGTCTAAAAAATAAAAATTGCCGGGGTTGAAAGATGGAGTAAGTGAAAAGACGGAGGAGGGCGATTTTGATGTGTTAATTGATGAAGACATAAAGTACGAGTTCATTTCATTGGGAGAGGTAGGAAAGGGTCTGGAGGATGATGAATTACAGACGGAGAGCCTTCGAAGGAGTTGCCATTCAGATTTAGGATCGGGAGCAGTGGAAAGGGCTTCGTGGAAATATTTGGATTTTGCTTGTCTGATTGTAGGCTGTGTCAAATCGCGAAGAGCCCTGAACACTTGGTAGTCGTCAGTAAGCCTATTTCGCATAACGCGTCTACGGACGCAGCATCACACTTCCTTTGCAGATCTTTAATTTTTTTAAACATCCAAGGAGCAAGATTAAGGATTTGAGTTGGGGCATGGGTATCCAGGATGCTTTTTAGATTGGAAGAGAGTATGTCAACCATTGAATCGATGTTGGTACAGGAATAAATTTGGTTCCAATTCAAGATTTCGAGCGAAGGCGATATATTTTTTGGAGTCCATCTAGGTTGTGAAAGGTTAAGGTATTCGGTAGGATTTCTGGTGTTTAGATATTGTATGGAATTTGGATTAAATCATGAGAGGACCGAAATGGGGCGGGCAATTGTGAGAAAGAAAGGAGCCTCTGCGATGAGTCAATGATTAACAAGCCTAACCAGGTGTCAGATAGGAGAGTGTGATGGGTTGGAGAAAATGGAACAATGGAGAGGTGTATAGAGTAAAAGAGGTTTTCAAGGCATAGTTTATCATTGGATTGGATCAGGAGATTGGTATTAAAGTCACCTGAGATTATGATGTGATTGTAGAGAGGAACATGGTTGTAAAGGACCGACTCAAAGATAGAATCAAAAGGGACCAAAGGAGGGCGATATACTATGGCATATAGTAGAGGGTTTGAGTTGCATGAAAGTGGAATTCTATGTGAGGGTAATTGAACCTACACCTCCACCAGTCCGGTCAGCTCGGTCGTGGTGGAGGAAGGAATAGTCAGGTAAGGAAACAGCGGAGGTCGGGATATGGGGCTTTAGCCATGTTTCTGAGATTCTAATGGTGTGGTAAAAATTTTGGGTAAAATATTGATGAAATTCATCAAAATGAACGGACAAGGATTGGGACACTGGACATGATGGGGAAGTAGAAGTGAAGCTCTCAGTATTTGACGGGAGGATGCTATGAGGAGTAAATTTTATTGGCAGAGCTAAGTGAAATATTAGATAGTGTAGAGATAAGTCTATCATATGTGAGCTATTACTAAAAACCGTTATCAATCTTGATACTAAAAAATAGATAATAAAATTAAAGAATAACAAAAGGAATTCTAGATTTAACGTAATGTGTTTCAGATTACGAAAAAGACGAAACAGTTTAGCTGTTGGAGTCTTAGCAAGCTTGTTCCAAGGACAACGGAGGTCTTTCACCAAAGCGAGGTTATCCTTCTAATTAGTATTTCAGAAGCGATTGGTCCCTGCAATTTGACGTATTACGCAATTCTTAAACAATTAATAACATTTTATCTGTAAATAATTTTCAAAATAAATAAATATTTACCTAACAGTTAGAAAACTCGAAGAATAAAGGAAAAGAAGATAGTAAAAACTGATATGAAGATATAAATATATAAATATGAAAGTTCAGAAAACTCTATTCGCGTATATCATTTCCTAGGAAAGATGAAAAATCATATCCTACGATGTCCATTATCGCCAAACAAATAAAATATTCAATCTAGAAAAATAACAGGTAATCAAAAGATGTTAAAAAATAATCATTAAAAAAAAGGTTTGAGAATATGAAACAACTAAATTAAAGAAAGAAAAATGAGTGAAAAGATATAGCTAATCCAAAACCATAGTTCATTAAGTTTTGATCAGATTGGTAAGAGATTTTAAAATTAAAAAATAACAGATAGAAGATTGCTAACTAAGAGGTATGCTAAAAGAGCCTAGTTAGCATAGCTTTTTCTTTCTTTTTTTTGTAGCCTGCTGTAGGTTCCAATCAATTCCAATTCAATTTTTACCTTAAATCTCACTTATACTCTTATTATCTATATAGCTATCCTCATAAAAGCCTGAAAAGACAAGAAGCCGCTCGACGTTTCAGGCTACTTCAACATTTACTGGACAAACGCTCTAAAATCCCAATTAATTACAAAAGACTCATCTACATCACTAACATACGACCTATTCGGACTTACGGAGTAGAGATCTGGGGATCCACTAAGCCATCGAATTCCTCTCGTATCCAATCCCTACAATCCAAAATCCTTCGTAAAATCCTCAATGCTACTTATTTTGTTAAGAATAAAGTCATCCATAATGACCTTATTGTCCTATTTGTTGCTGATTTTGCCCGAACCCGGTATCTATCCTTTCATAACAAACTTCATTTCCAATCAAACCCTCTAGTTTCTAGCCTAACTTCCTCTTCAATTCCCGATCATCCTCCGAGGCGTCTGAAAAGAAGATGGCCACGTGACCTTGCTAGTTTAACTTTTGATTCGAGTACTACCAGTAGGTACTTTCTCTACTTGTCATTATCTCATGTCATTATGTATCACTTAGCCTCTTTACTTGTTGTATTATTGCTATACAGTTGTAAATATCAATCAATAAATAATGAAAAATAAATCTATATAAATTGTTAGACAAATAAGCTTAGAGGTATATAACTATACAGATATTAAAGTCAAATATAACGATTTGATAGTAATGTTACTAAAAGTAATAAAAATAGGAAAAGTGGATGATTATAATCCTATAATTATAGGAACTTACAGGTGGTAATATTATAATAGTTTGAAACTGAACTGATATAGTTTTTTTTTGGCGTTTCAAGTTGTTACAAACCGAGTTATATTAAATGTTCTATTCAATAAATTATATTCACTTCCACTTACTTACAGATATACAAATAATAATACGCATGTTTTACAAACTAACAATTTCGATACGATAATTTTAAAAAAATATTTGATGTTGAATGGGCGAGGTTACAGTTGTGGTTTCATTGGTTAAAGCCGACCGCATTGTGGAACAAGAGGGCCGTGCTGCATCGCTTGGCTGAGAAAAACACTAAAAAACAAACAAGAACATTAAACGAAGGGGGGGGGGTGAACAAAGAGCCAATGATAATTCGAAATGTTTATTCTCATATATCTTAGACGGTTTGGGACTTGAATAACTGGGTACGGGGATCATTAGTAAATGAAGCTTTGCTTAAAAATTGCGTTTATACTTTATATTACATAATATATGAAATATAAGTTTACTTTAGAACAAGTCTATGTCAGATGAAATAATAATTTGATTTATATTGAATAAAGTTTGTTTTCTATTCTATACATGTAAAGCAGTATATAAATAGGTAGGCTGTGTAGGAGTGACAATGTAACCTACACCTACTAGAGAAGTACAAGTTTTCTGTAACACATGCTTTATTTATATTTAGTCTTTTGTTTTATTTTTTCAATTGCCACATCATTACATTCCAAGATTCTAAGGAAGCATCATTAATTCAGTTTATCCAGGTATTTTTGTTCTAATTGTATTTGTTACTGACTTTTTGTTTTGTTTAATAAATTTTCAGACATTGAGATGGTTAAGCTGAGATTAATTCTTTAATCTTTCTATATAATTCAGATAGGGGAGACCCGGGCAAAGTGGCCGGGCCAGGTTATTGGGTCCGTAAAGTGCTGCTCCGTAGCATCAGTCATGATAACTACATCAGTAGGACGCCATTAGTTATCTGAGGACGTTTGGGTAATATGCGTTTGCGTTTGTCAGTTTTATTAAGAAAACATTGGTTTTCACTACTGCTGATCTAAGGTGCGTGCTTAATACTATTCGTTTTGTACTTTTACTATGATTTTCTTAAGTTAATCAACCACATTGCCTAAGAAAAGTATGAATTTACGCTCTGTTTAATATGTCAATCAACTGTGTAGGTTTCAGTAGATGTGGGTTTAGAGCGATTTTAATTAATGGCGTCGCTTCGGGCAAAGTGGCCGGCAGAAGTCCGGGACATATAATTAGGTAATAACAATAAAAATAGCTTATTATTATTTAGGTAGGCCTAAAATCTTTGGTTTTAGGTTTTGAAATGGTCTACAAATACAAGAGGAAAAAGCGAGCAGCAATCGGGTGCGATGCAGAAAACCACAGAAACAAGTTATTTTGTCAAATTTATTTTTCGTCATTTTTTTATTTAATAATGTAGTGTTTTTTTTTTGTGCCATTTCCGTATTATTTGCCTAATTACATTGTAATAGGTACATTTCTAATATTGATATAAATCTGTTTACTATTTATTACAACAATTCCGGCCATGTGGCCACTTTGCCCTACCCGTGTGGGCAAAGTGGCCATTTGGTAGAGTTTAAAAAAAAATAAAAATAAAAATACAAGGGGTTACTTATAGTACTACACCTTTATAGCAATAGATAGGTAACTTAATAGGGTAGGTATACATGTAATATTGTTTCTACAAATTAACATTTGAAAAAGACATAAATAAAATTCCCTTAGAGTGGCCGCTGTGCCCGGGTCTCCCCTAAAGCTCTTCACTCGCAGCAGTTAAAGGGTTAAATAGCAAATAAGAAAAAGGAAAGAAAAAAAAAGTAAATAAGCACAAAATTAGTACAAACAAAGTAATTTAAAGAAAAACAAAACCAAAAATTCATTTTCACTTATAATATTGATTTCCCGTAGTAATGAATAACCACACTGCTTCGGCAAATACCTCGAATTGCTGAAAATAATCCTTCTGCGTCACATGGTTGATAAGTTTAGTCCTTGATTCGTCCATTATTCCGCAGTCATATACTAGGTGTAAGTCATTTTGTTCGATAGTTGAGTCACAAGGGCATTTCTTATTGTCTGTAACTTTAAATTTATACAAGTAGAATTTTGTGAGTCAATGTCCTGTTAACATTTCTGTGAGGTAGAAGTCAGTTGTTATTTTGTTATTTCTACAATATTCTTATTTGTACAAGTCAGTCATGAATAAGATGTTGTTTAGTTGTCGTATTCCAACTGTTTTGCCACTGACCCATATTTGTAACCATTTGTTTGTCTGTGTTTCAAGTAAGTCCTAGTCAATTTACTGTAATATATACGTTCACGTCATTAGGCGTTTTTGCGTAAATAAATTTAAAAAAAAAAGGCAAAGTATCAAATAAATGTTGAAATCGCACACTACACCCTATCAACGGTTAATTTAGTAATTAAGAGACGTAGAGACAGAGCGCGTTCTACTTATCTCTTACCCCCACATGTTGCTCTGCTTAATGCCTTTCTTCCTTGTTTAGCTTCCGTTGCGACTACATGGTTTTTTACCTTTGTCCAAGGTCCTTGCTTTCCGTAATAGTTCAAGGCTGTTGCCTTCTTTTTTTTTCTTTTATGGTTTTCACATACGCTTCACGGACTGTTCACTTGCAAATAGGTGTAAATTCTCCTAGAAGATTTCTCAACCAACAGGCTGCACACCTGAAAAGGCGCCACGAGCTTTTTCTGGTTCCAAGGGTGCACTCGAGGTTCCAGAGAGGTTTTATCGGCGGAACTGCCGGACCTGCGTCTTGGGTAAGTCAATTTTACTTAACTGATTCAGATCTCTTCTCATTATTATTTCTCTATTATAGCGAACTCTTTTCAAATTATACCATACAGTCCATACCAAGAGCGAAATTTGATTCAGACAAAATCACGCTTCGTTTTAAGAAAAGAAAAAGTGAACATTCGAACTTTGATTCAACATATATACATACATACTATGTATACGATATATTATGTATAAGAAAATGGTAGGGACTGTAATATTTATGCTTATGGAGGAGATGTAGCATAAATCATGCTCAACCGCCCGGTTATATCCTCTAAATTAGGCTACCCTTTTTATAGAAAAAAGGTGAGGGTCAAAAGGGGCTTTAGATCTCACACAGTCAATTCTCTGTTATTAACATAAAGATTTATTAGATAATATTGGTTTCGAACAAATAAATTGCCATCAGAATAATAAGACGGCGATACTATGTGGTGTTTATTATCCTTTTTGAAGTTTGTCTACATATTTACTAGCCTAGTTTCAACTTTGGATAGGATCGAATAAATACTATATTCTGCCGAAAAATATGGAATTTGTCTGACATTGGAGTGGAACTGTTCAGTCCGGGTTCGGTAGATTAATACTTCGGTTCTTCTTCTTGTTTTTTAATTGCCTTGCATAATATAGCATATTTTATTGAAGAATTTTCCTTTAATGGGATGTTTATTTTGTGATCAGGACAATAAACAGGACAATTCTCAGGGCCAGGTCAATAAGAATACAAATCCAGAATAAAAATTGTGTTGCCCTACTATAGAGAACAGTCACTAATGATCATAATTTATTTACGATTTCATAATTAATTCATAGTTAATTTTTCCTACTTTTTATTTTTAAATAAGTATATATTTATTATTTATTTATTTTTATACTTTTATGGTGCTACGACCCAGTGTGGGTCTCCTCCAACCGCCTCCTCCAAATATATAAAAGCAGAGGGCAGGTGATGATTGCAGTAGCTCCCTAGTAATAGGTTTAACGTCCCCCCCCCCCCCGGATTCCCGTGTACAATACACCAATCCCAAAAACACACATAACACTACATAGAATTACACACTACACTAGAACAAATAGCATTTTCAGTAAATATCTTAGGGCTACCTTCCCTAACAAGAACTGGCAGCTGGTGTTAATATGCATGCACCCATTCAATCAATATGGAGGCTACAAAGTAGAAAATTAACTTCGAAACAGTTCTTTACTGAAGCTGCGTCCGGGGGGAATAGATAGCTTCCTTCAGGTAGTAATAGAACAAGCGGCACTACTGTGTCGTCAGAAACTACAAGGTTGCAACGTTTACCGGCCCATAGTTTAAGTTGGATCTGAGAGAAATTCTCGACTAGCGTGAAGTTGGCACCTCAGATGAAAAGCTCGATGAGGACCTGAAGAGGATATGAGGGCTAGTATAATACTTGGCAACAATCATGGAAACCGATACAGGATATCTATACGGTATTCAGAGATACTAGCATGAGTCATTCCTACATATAAATATTAACACACGGAGACTTAGTGACCAAGTTAAGAAAATTATGACAATACATGTTCTCAATCCTACTGGCCTTAAAAAACTTTAAGAAGATATTCACAAGTTGTTCAGTGAAAATGAAGTCAAGCTGCTTTGCAGAACGATAAATACAGGTACAAATTCTGGAACCAGAGGAAGAGATAGTTCATCAAACTGTGCTGAAACCACTGACAAACAAAGAGAGAATAACACGGACCTTGTAAACAGACTACGTTAGTCAGTATTGACAGAACATATTTTGTTAGAGGGAGTACCATCTCGTTACCCTAGGTACCCCTTACAATAAGACCACTTTGAAAATTACTAGTGACATGAATAATGTTCTCATGCAACATTTAGCACTGATCGATGGCCTTCAAAGTATCCCTCATTGGATATATATTTCTGCCATGACGGTCACATTAGAGCTTGGACTAAAAAGAGAAAACAATAAAAGCGAACTTCGCACAAAATCCATAGAACCCGAGGAAATATCCTTGTGAAAAAAATGGCTACAAGGGAAAATTAATACGTCGCGCAGGCTGGTAAAAAATATATATATATTAGGCTAAAAGATTAGAATCGGATTTTGAATATTGATCTGTTGAAGTTGACAAGTATTTATTTATAAGTACTGAATATGTGTAACAGTTGTGTGTAATTCCGCTTTAAGTATATAATTTGTATGTTAATGGCAGTATTTTAGTTAGTCAACACTATGAAATAACCGTTACGATCAAGTTGGCATGTGTCCTTTGTTATGTTGTTCTGTTTAGCCTTTGTACAGTTGGTGTCTATCTGTTCGTTTGTCTGGAACGCTTGTGTGTAGCGTGTTCCTGCCTGTGTATATAGTTGTATCCAATAAATCTGTTCCTCTACCGTAATAACTTGTACTTTTTATTTCCACTGCACTTTCTATTAAAAGAAAATGAGATCCTGAATTTTCAGAACGCTTATGAAATGGTCGAGGTTACAATTATCGTGAGTTATTATATAATTATCGGTCAGAAACATTGAAAATTGGAAGGAACCCGGCCCTGACGGTATTAAAAACTACTGGATTAAAATATTTAGTATCTCTATTAATTTCTTGCCAGTGGTTATCAGAAAATATTAGGTGACACCGCCTGCTGGCTTCTTTGACGGCATCAAATACATTGTCCCAAAAGAAGGAGATATCGAACATATGTCCCGAAGACACCCAGCCAATTCCCTGTTTAAATGGTCTGTGTAAAATTCTGAACTCTTCCATATATTGAATTTAAAAATTAGATAGCCACAGAACAGTTGTTTTTTTAAAAATCTACATTAAAAATAATAAGTTATTTTTCAATCAAAAACCGATTAGGAGATAAAGGCCAAAAACTGAACTAACTCCGAAAATTTCAAGGTTTTTCGGCCACCAAAAGTTTTCCCATCCGTTTTTTCGGTTGCCAACTTGGATTTACACTAATCAGACAAGTATATCAAAAGTTCAGCTCTCTTCAATTTTTGTCGACCTTCAAACACCTCGCCGCTGGCCTCTAGGGTTTAGGTTTAGTTTAATTAGTTTGATAAATAGTGGCTAAATATAATTATTTTTGTACATTATTCTGAGATGCTAATTGGAAGCATCACACTATTATGTCTAACCTGCTTTGATTCCCATCAGCAACTTATTAAAATAGCATATTTCATATTGATAAATAAATGTTTTTACAGGAGCCGAAATGTTTAAACAGTTATATTTTAAGTTATTATTCGAGCCGAGGTTTAGGCTTATTAGTTTAATAAATGATGACGAAAAATTTATTTTCATAAACATTCGAAATTCGATAAATGTTCAATAATGCAAGAGTTGTCTACGATCATCATCTTGGCATACTTTTGGGGGACAAAGCTGCCACGTTACTCTTTTTTGAAGTAAAATTTACCAATACTTAACTTAATTATGACTGATAATTTTTTTCAGTTCCTACAATAGTTGCTGGTTTTATTTTAAGCTAATGTAAACACTTTAAGTCTCACGCAGTATTCGTTAACTTAATTATAATAATCGTTTAATTAGAATTTAATATGTTAAGAAGATCTAACATTTGGTTTTCTCATTATAAAAGCGATGTTATAAGTTTCTATAATATTTAAATAAGCTTATCACAAATATCTTTTGTTTATCTAATTATAAAGATAGTTGATTTAGTAGCTACGAACTAGCGTTGATTTAGTAGCTAATTGATTTAACTTAAATGGATGACTGAATTTTTTTCCATTTCGACGTTGCAAGGTGTTACGTTTAGTAGGAGCTGGACAAATTTATTTGTCTGCATTTTTGCATTTCTTTCGACTGACCAAGTATTTTAAAAATAAAAATTGGTTTTTACTTAATTACTTACTGAATTTAAGAGGATTGCTAGGGCAATAATTAGAAAAAAAACAATGTATAATTAAGACAATATATAATAATAAAACTTATAAAAATCCGCATTTATTCTGGGACAACTTCCTTTAGAATAATGATGTGGAAAATAAAATATAAACTATTATTTCTTAGAGTAGAATGCAATTTGATTGATTTGATTATTTTATTGAGTTGTACAACTGTAATACATACATCTAGACAATTGCTATAAGAGTAAATAATACATGATAGGACATGTAGAGATACTACCAACTGGCAGCACTCTAAGAATACAATTAAAATTGAATTAATAAATTAACATAAATTAGGAGTTCGCAATAACGAATTAAATGAAAGAAAAAATATAAATACCTTAATAAGAACTATAAAAAAAAAGTAAATTGCTTTACACACACACACAGACACACACACAGACATATATATATATATATATATATATATATATATATATATATATACATACAACTGCTCACCGTTCATCCATCCAAAAAATTTTAATTAAAACTAATTAAAGTTGTTTCGTGGTAAATAAATGCTAAGTAAGATATATGATAAATTGGAAGAATTGTTTACCAAAATCATTTTTATTTTCCTTTTAGAGTCCTCTGTAATGTTTTCAAAATTAATTTTGGTTGAAAGAAACTCTAAGAGATAAGAGAAACTCTAAGAGATCAACCATTTTTCAACAAAATATATTCTAGAAATAAAGTACTCTAAAAAAATGTTGTACTGGAGAGTGCAGGCCAAAAAGTGTCTTATTATTCATAGGAAATGTGTAGCTATTAAATATAGATGAATTAGCCAGGATACAAATGGGTGCAAGTCATTTTCATCACTTCAAAGTTTCAAAATGGGGAAAATATCTTCATTAAAAAAAAATTAATATAATTTATTTGAAAAGAAAAGATATGGCCAGGACCGGGACTCGAATCCCGAGGAAATTATAGGCCATATCTTTTCATTTCAAATAAAATATATAATAAAAAAAAATATATCATATAACAATTAAATAAATTAATATAGTTTGATTATCAGAAGACTTTTTTATTTTAAAAAAATAGCAGATACCAGTATAATTAATATCCATATTCAACGATTAGTCCGGTAAATGTAGCTGAACAATAAATTTTTGAGGCCTTGAATTTCACTGGTTTATTCTATTGCTATGATTACTTTAGGGCCTAACCCTCAAGCTGTGAAGTGTAAGCTGTGAAACAAATATTGGATTACCATGTTTTAAAGTATTGTTTACAATATTCCAATAACATATTTCAGATTTCTAAACATGACTTTGGTCCTAGCTTGTACTAATCGAAACACTGCGCGCTGCATTGACATTCCCGCCATTTATCAGAAATTCTGGAGGAATAGTTAACCAATCATGTTTTAATTTTTCTTTCAGAGTCCTCTGCAAGGTTTCTAACAGTTAATTCGGTCGAAAAGAACTATTAAATAAAAAAATAAAGGTGTTTCCACCACTCTTAAAAAAAAAACCTTTCTCGAAAATAAGTATTCTAAAATTTAAAAAACAATGTTGTACTCGAGTGTGCAGGCTATAATGCATCTTATTATTAATGGAAGAGATGCAGCTATGAAATATATAAAATTTAGCCCGGATACAACGCGATACAAGTCATTGCCATATTTTGAATGTTTCAAAATGAGGAAAAATTGGTCATGCATTTAATAAAAAATGTATACTCTTAGATTATCAGAAGACTTTTTTTAATTGGAAAAAAATAGCACTAATTAGTAACATTATAATTTTGTGCTGTTGAAATGAAGGTTTGAATACAACTGATATAGTCTATTTCTATGGATTCATGACTTTGAACTCTATTAGCGACCAGATGATGTGTGCCAGGCATAAACAAATATTGGATTCCTATGTTTTGAACATGTGTTTACAATATTCTAATAAAAAAAGTTTAGAATTTTGTCCAGCTAGCTCCTACTAATCGAAAAACTGTGCGTTGGCCAGAACAAAAGTTGCTATTTATAGCGTAATTAACTCGTACCTATATATATATATATATATATATATATATATATATATATATACCATCTATAGTCTAATAAATTAGAAAAATTATTCCGTATTTTCAAGATTTGACTATATACTCTAACAATAAAATCAAGAAATGACAATAAAACCCATAGAGATGGATGAGTGAGACTTGTTAGGAAAAGAGACACTGGGTAGAGAAGAACTCTATCCAACTGTTCGGGATGCTAACAGGGTAAACGCCAACTCAAAGAAAATTGTAGAATAGAAGTGAGTTTCTTCTCAACTGAGTTACTTTTTGGCACAATGGTGTTAGCAAGTAGCCCTAAGTGTAAGTTCGTTTCTTCAGGGCCTAGGGAAGCCCTCCACCTGCAAAGGTGTCGACAACAAGTAAGAGAAAAGTGAAAAGAAAGTTGTGACAGTTTATTCTGGTAAAAGCGTCCGGCCTACTAAAGTATCATTTTCGAGATAAAATATGAAAATAAAAGGAAAAGTGGTTAAGGAGACATCTGTGAAGAATTGTTTGACTTACATTACGATAATATTTTAGTGTTACAAACGCTTGTGTGGACGCGCGTGTGTATTAATGTTGTAAATGGCACATTTTAAAATTGTAAGTTGTAACACAATTTTTTACTGAATCAATTGATTGTCAGTCGGTTTCCTTTTATTTTGTAATAATTTTTTGTAATCCTTCTGCTTGTCTCTTGCATATATGTCGGTATGCAACAGGTTATATCGCTCTATCCCGACGTCATTGTCCCTTCTTCGGTTGGTTCGCCTACAGCTGCTCCACCCTCACCTCGGGTAACCATTGACTCAAAAATTGCCATCCATCTCCGATAGTCGATAGTCGCCCCATTAAGCCTATCAAAGATCCTCGAACGTCTGGATATGCATACCTCTCATCAATGGTGTTCTTGTATAACTTTTTATTCACGGTGTTGCCCTTTTTCTAATCACTCAGTCAGCTATTTTTCCTGACCCCCCCCCCACACAGGACAATGGTATAGAGACGCAGTATCTACGTGATTCCTCTTTTTTCTTGAGAATCTCAAATTGTTCCCGAAATTGTGATTTAAGAGCCGGGAATATCTTCGTTTATTGACTTAGGTCACATTTTCTTGTCGTAGGGAAACCTCGTATCACTCCATTTAACCCAAAATACTTGGGCAGCGCGTAGTCCAATGGCGTCCAATGATCCTTCTCAATTAGGGCTGCCGCTTCCATGCTGATCATCCATCGATTACCTTCTTTGAGGAAGTGGTTTAGCTCACCAAGTTTCCCATTGAATTTCTGCAGGATAGCAATTTCCCTCCTCAAATCCCGAGGGTTGTCCCTTTTTAATTTCATGCGCACCAACATGTTGGGCTCCATTACAGCTAAATTTGCGTTCACCATCGCAATCGTTGCCACAAGTGCCGGCGGTGCTGGTGATGGTGACAATGTTAGCTTCATCGCTCTTAGGATCTCTGTCTGTTCGGGCTCAAATAATTATCCTTACGGCACAGGAAATTAAAATTAAAAACAAATTATCCCACTGCAGTTTATATATATATATATATATATATATATATTAGCAAATAAAATAGTTCGAGCACAATATCCAAATTGATATGAACAGATTAGCTATAGCAATTAATAATTTCGGTTCTCTCACTTCGAGCATTTTGATTTAACTATATATTAGGCTATAAAAATTCCATGATTCTAATACATAACCATCCGGAAATAATACCATATTTATTTTACGTCATAGCTTTAAAGCTGTATCAGATTAACTTTTGAATGAATCATTATATTTTTTTTTTGCTGTTTGAACTTACTTTACTTCAGATTACTACACAAAAATCTATCCACGGCTGGTCTGAAACATTTAAATACTCCTCTCCATTTTATATCGACCTTGAGAAACAATGAGAATTTCTGAACCCTATTTTGATGCTTCCATATTCCCAAAAGAGGTCTCAACGGATACCATATGTTACACTCCCGGTTACCGTATATATGAATATATCTTAAGTTGCATGATTTATGTAGTCGGTCACTTTTCTGCAAAATTAATTCTGACACGGCTGGGCGTGGACACCTCCAGTACCCCTGCCTGGCAATGGTAATGGCTGATATGCATTGCAAATATCCAGCTGCCCGAGCGGCGTTTCCTATCTCAATACTCTTTGACACCAAGCGTTTGTCACTGCCTTACTCTCTTAATCAAGCGACTGCTTAGCTATTCTAACCTCTGAAGCGCCTTATCCCTCACCTCGCCCGCAAATGGTTTCTTCTCCCGCACAAACAGAGTACTAGGAATCGTTGAGCCTATTTTTGTCATTACTCTTCTTTTGTAGGGATTTATACTTGTGAAAGCCATCTCTGAGTAAGCTAGGACTTCAGTTAATTAAGTTTCAGTAATAAAGTAGTTATGTGTGTTTACTACTTTATCTTCTGAATTATAAAAGGAGCAATAATACAGTTTGATCTTTCGGTAAAGTTGGTGGCAGGTGTGTAGAGCATTGAGTTGTCACGCCGGAAATCCTGGTTCAAATCCCGCTGCGGACAGGACATTTATTTAGTCTGTTTGCAGCCGGAGATGGATCATATAGAATCTAAGACCCTCTTGGGGCTCACCCAGCCTCTATAAAATATTATAAAAATAGAGTATCCAAAATAAGGGGGAAAATATGGTGGTTGAGCGTGACCTAGGACAAGTCATCTTGCAGAACCGTTGTCCATGAAACAGTACAGTCTCTATCATGTACTGAATCTCCCCTAGACCCGTTTAGGGGTTTTAATGGTACAGGGTTTTTTTTGGTGGCAGCTGTAGTAGTTTGTATTTTAATACCCTGGATTCGGCAATAAAGGAACAGAGAAGGTTACAGTTTGATTAGGAGTCATCCATACAAAAATATAAGTAATGTTATAAGATAACGTTGATGTAATGAACGATCGTGTCGCCTTAGCAGCAAAAGATTTTTATAGTTCATGAGTGCTAAACCACAATCACAACGTTGGCAGAAATGGCTGCTAAAAATTGTTAAGCTAAATTATAATTGCGAGGCCTAAATAAAATTATATGTCTTTTATCTTATAACATGAGGATAAAGTACTAGAACATATTTTTTTCAAAGTCACCCTTATTTCTTGTAAGGACTATTTATTTTTTGGTAGAATTCATACTTATATTCTATAAGCAATTTTTTAATTAACTATTTTCAATATGATATCTTCAATATAATTATTGAATTATATTATAATTATCAAATTATTTTCAATATATATATATATATATATATATATATATATATATATATATATATATATATATAACTTATATACTTCCAGAAAACATAAAAAAAAAGGAAAAGAAGGATGAAATGACTCGCACGATAACTGGGTTAACACTTACTGTATTGCCATCTTAAACCTCTATATATAATATTTACATATTAACAGCTGTTACAATGGGTAGCTTGATCTTAGCGACCATGCGATCAACGGTCTTGTCTTAACTCCCCCCTGCCAGTTTACGAAGACCCTCGTAAACTCAAAAAAAAAACAAAAATTGAGAGAGAGAGAGAGAGAGAGAGAGAGAGAGAGAGAGAGAGAGAGAGAGAGAGAGAGAGAGAGAGAGAGAGAGAGAGAGAGAGAGAACACAACAACAAAAATAAATTACAAATTAATTGAATCTTATTCTACTTACATAAAAATGAAAACAAAATTCCTTACTACTAGCTAAATCTACATAAATATCGTATGAGATGAAAATGGTTGACTGGATGATCTCATGTAAAGGAGATAGTTGGGGGGTGCAGTCAATAAGAACACCGAATAAGTGAAGTACTTATATTATGTGCCGACGTTTCGACCTACAGTGTAGGTCATCTTCAGGGCGAATGTTGGGAAGCGTGGCCGTTACATATAGCGGCTAGAGCGTACTCAATCAGTACGCCAAGAGAGCCAGTAGCTAAGCAATGGTGGTTCCTTTTCCTGCTTCCTCCATAGCAAATAGTGTGCTCACCTTTCGTTAACGAAACCTCCCCTGGCCTTTTTGCTGCCTGTTTAGTCAATTCATCAGCTATCTCACTCCCTTCTATGCCTTTGACTCATTTCAGTTTTGTTGTGAAATATAAAGCCCTAAGTTTACATAAATTATTTTTGATAATTTCAGTCAAATCGTATAATAGGTAGGGATTGTTCGCTCAACATACATATAATTATTAAATATTTTTATTTTGAAGAAAAAATATTTGTCCAAGGCCGGGATTCGAATACGGGTATCCGTCGTGGTGCTCTGCCACCTGCGATAGCCTGGCTCGTACCTCCATCAGGGTAATCCATTCTCTTCACCGATCCCATATCCCCGCTCTCTCGCAATTTGCGATGTATACAAGGGGAAGAATGCTCATTGGACATTGAAGAGCACCACAACGGATACGTGGGACACGCGGGTTCGAATTCCGGTCCTGGACAAATCTTTTCTCTAAAAAATAAGAATATTTAAAAATTTAACAATTAATAAAAAAAATAAAATAAAATAATATATGGTTTATAATTATATATAATATATATGATTATAATAAATATGTTTTATATGTATATATATTATTTATGATAACGTTATTCTAAAATTGAAAAAGAAATAATATATAGGTTTTATCTGCTCAAAACATAACTGTCACAATAACCTTCTCAGTAATTGCCTTCTAAACTTTACCTGAACCAGCCATAGTAATTTAATTTATTAAAACAATTGAAATATAACATAATGTCAGAATAATTATCAATATGATTGTTTGTTTTTATTTATTATTTATTTATTCATTCATTTAATTTGAGAGTTGTTTAGGTATAATATTAATATTAATTTATTTAAATAATTTCGAAAATAATATGAAACATCATAATATACTAAGATCAAAGGTTGACTTATTATCAAATGACTATAGAGGATATGGTTCCCTCTGAATTTGAAAAAAATTTTAAATGTAATAAAACAACTTATGTTGAGGTATCTATGCTTTATTTTTGGTTATTTGTTGGACAATAGAAATATTTTATATACAGTTTTATTTATTGAATTATTTATATTGTTATAATTATAGAATTTATGCATGTTTTTACAGATGAATGACTCATGGTCAAATTGTTAACCATATAATAAGTAAAAAAATGAAAAAATTAAAATAGAAGATTGAGAATGGCCTATGCCGAAACGTATCTCGAAAATAAAGAATAAAAATTTTTTTTACTGGAAATAGGATTTTTGTTCTCCTATTTAAAGAATGTATATATATATATATATATATATATATAAATATATATATATATATATATATATATATATATATATATATATAATATACCTTGCTGAATTCTATAGTAACTGCTAGTTTATAATAATTAATATACGCGTCCGTCTATAAATGTTGATGTGATAACTTTACAAGCCACCGAAAGACAGCTTAATAGTTAGCGCGAGAATGTCATGTTCTATCAGTTGTTACTATTATTATTATTTCAAATAATTACCTATTCACCTAAATGATTATGATATTTATCCTTTCTAAATCATCAACTATACTTATTTACTTGGACCATACATATTCATTAAATGAACATTTTCAACTGGTCACAACAAATTCATGGTAAAAGCTTACCACCCTCTTCTTGAACCTCAGCTATGGGCACATTATCATTATCATTGTATTCGGCAGGATGACATGAACCTAAATTTTGGCCGACATTCCTGGATTGCGATTATGGGCAGCCAATTCACCGAATTGTTGTGAGGTCTTCCCACAAGCAATTCAATGTATAATCCCTCAAATTGGTGGTATCCAACACCAACATTCTCTGCATTTCCATCGGTTAATAGTTGTCTTTATTTAAAAATAGCAACTGCTCATAGACGATAATCGACTGCAGAACGAAACGGATGTAGAATTACATCGAATTTTAAAAGCCATTTCTTCCATCTATGCCTAAGTCCCCATTCCGAAATTTTAGAGAATTTTCAGAAAAAAATGTGTTAGGTGCAATGTTATAAATTGTGACGCGGCTTATAATTATAATATTTTGGCTACCACCTTTGAGTGTATTATACCTTTTCATTAACATATATTATTATGCTTCATTTATTTTGTTATTGTTATTTCACTCAATAGTATTAAACATCCAATTTTATTTTTTAAATATTACCCCAACGGAACCTTCCGGATTAAATAATAAATTATTGTAATTATTTCTAATACCAAACATTGATACATTTAAGTTTAAGGCCCTATGCACACGGGGATACTGGAAATGAACTAAACCAGTTGATAACATGGGTTTCTGACCAGCTACAGACTGAATGGTGGCTTAACTCCACACACGAGGCAACTCATCAGCAACCGAAATCGCTAGTTTGTTCAGTGTCCTCATGGAATCGATCGTGCAATATTGGTGTCGAGTGATGACGAAACTCTAATGCTGTACGATAATCTCAGGAAGAGAAGATGACGAGCCAGAAGGTTTTGGCTACACCAATAACTTGAAAGAATTTTTCTGACAAGGTTGTTTGTTGCTTCAAAACAGCTCGACCTTTCTGACGCGAAATTCCTGGTATCGTGACAGCAGTCATAAAATCTTCTTACGTCCTTTACAATTTCGTGAGAAACTAGAAGGACTGCAGTAGTCGTCAAATCGTCCAAATGTTTTTTATTTGTTGATAAAAAATCAAATATATAAAAATGAATAAATACTGAATATATAAAAATCAAAAGATTTATAGTCCAGTTTACATTAATTTAAAAATGAATCGTGCAAATGTTGATATACGAGGAGATGAAGTCATGACAGCCTCTCCTCCCACAGCAGCTGGCCATAAAAAACTCATGAGCAGGGGATCTCAGAGCCTATTTAGCCAATTATTTTCTAACCCCACAAGCTTCTCTGCCCGTACCATTTTCTTATATTGTCTGTATTTTGCATATAGCCCTGAAGAAGACCTACAACGTAGGTCGAAACGTTGGCTATCAATAAAGATTTTCTCAAATTACACGAGAAATTCATTCAGTGACCTCTACCCGGACCAATTTCTTCAACATATATTATCAAGGTCAACAATTATCATTCAAGTAGAATATATACGTTTCTACTTGAACATTTCTGTCAATTTTAGGAAAGTAAACCAGTCGGTAATTCGCGTCACTAATCAGTTCCTTTCCATTATCACCGTGTGCATACGGCCTAACGGATTCTCAATTATTCTTTTATTGAAATAGAAATGAAATGGGTTGAAGTTAAAATGCAATTTAATTCTACTTAGATTACAGTTCGTGCAAGGAGAAAGGCGAATGTGCTATGCACATAAACGTTTTGACCTTTTCGAATTTCTAAAGAATAATAATAATTAACAGTGGCTGTATGAATGAATGAAAGAATCCAATGCCATAAAAAAAAATAAATAAAAAATAATAATTACCAGTGTAACAGCTATAAGTATGAGCATTGATGCCGAAGAAAACTATATGGGACATTAGAGAATCATATCTCTTATATCGTTGATCATAACTGAAATATAAATATCCATTATTAATATTGAATTCACAAATATACATGTATTAATATATATTTTTCCAGAATGTCAATACTATAATCTTTATGTAAAATTTTAACTTTAACTTTATTTTAAAAGTATTAACTGAATCTCCAGAACCGTAGGAAAAAAGTTTTATTTGCACCATTATATGCAATTTGCAAAATTTACATATATATCCTATTAGTCCCTATTCGCCGATGGATCCAATGCGAAGATCGTCCATCCTATCTATCCCTAAGGCCAATATTTTCTCGAGCAACCCCTTTACTTTTTTCCGCCTGTGAGCATTAGTAACTATATCTTTGTGAGGCCTTTTCTGTTAGCCTGCAACGACTCCGCTATGTTCTCATCCACGACCGAACCGCCACTATCCTTCCGCCGCTCCAGTAATCCGAATAGTACCTCAGAGGGAGAAAATTCTGTGGACCTGTGGATGAAGTTGTTATAGGCTACGATTGCTCTGGGCATTGCTTCATATGCTTCGAACTCCCACCATCCATCCGATTAACTAATTTATAACCATCGTTTATAATCTGATCGTTTAATTAACATCCACTTTTCCATTAATTAATAGAATATAAATGTTTCCACAGGAACTAAATATACATATGTACTACTTTCACCCCCTCTGTCAAAAACTTGGGCATTAATATTGACAAAAATTTTTCCTCGAAATCACTCATCGCCCGAATATCCCGACGTTCCCCCGTACAATAGGACAAAAGCAATCGAGCGTTCCTTCTCGGCCTCTCCACCACAGCGTGGAACTCAATCCCTCCTATCATTCGCCATGCTTCTTCACTGCCTTCATTTAAATGCTTGCTTTTCCAACATCTCCTGGCCTCCCAAAAAGATGCTCTATGTTGGTAAATATTAAAAACAATCGTAAATCACTTCGATTTTGTGAGTCGTTTCTTATCTACTGAAGCTGTTTCATAACTTTCAACTAATGGTATAAGAGAACAGTACGCTATGAATAACACAAGTCTGCCAGTCTTAAGTATTGTTTTGTGTTTATAAACGGAATTTCTTATACGAATCGCAACGTTACTAACTTGATTTTTTATTTTTATAATTTAGCAATATTGATTTGTATATCCTAAGGTATTTATTTCTTTAAAAAATTACAGAAAAACTGAAAAAAGGTAAATAAAACTAAAACCATTAATGGTATGTATATAGATACAGTTTACAGTAAAAACTACGTTCAAAATGCAGCATAAACCCCATGATTATTTTTATAACATCATGGAAGAGAAAAGGTCGGACTTGTTCGACGTTGGAATTTTTTTTAAGTTTTCGGATTGGAACATAAAGGTGCAAGTTCCACTTTAACTATATTTTTCGCCTACTAATACCTGTACGAATACAAATACGCCACTAATAGTAACACAGGCCCCGAAGACGAATAAAATGTACTACACTATTAACAACGTAACATGCGTTTCTGAGACGTTGTAAATTCAAATGACAATCATCTAGAAATTAAAAAACGTGAGGTATGAACCTGATATTATGGGCAACGGTAATTGCTCTGTATAGTATAGGAATACAATGATGGAGGACCGAAAATATTAGAGATGTGGTCAGTGACGGAGATGAGTGGAGACAATTGCGCCTCACAGACGAATGTTACCAGTTGGGGGTTATTAATTCTCCGTTATCATCATTTAGTCCGAATATTAATGAAACATTTGATATCTTAAAATATAAAATTAAGCAATTTGAATAATAGATCTGACAAAAGTTATTTTAAACTTAGTAAGAAAACATGGACAATTTTATTTGGAGCATCAGATTAGAGAAGACTAACAGAGGCTCAACAAGATAAAGGGAAGGGGCTTCGTCAGTGTCTTCTAACATTCTCTTACTTAAAGCATTATGAGATAAGGCATTCAAACATTCTTCCTTATCTTGATTCCGACATACGGGCAAAAACGCCCATTACAGAAACATTTATGGTATCAGCATTAAATCAATTGATACTTAATTATATAATTACTATCCCTAGAGCCTCGACCAAACTCTATGGAATAGGTACTCTTAATTGGCAAAAAAAACTGACGGTTAAATGTGGTCTCCAACAAATCGCTTCTCTGCACAACCGTATGCCTAAAACCAGTACGTCATATAAAAAGTACTGAACGCAAGTCCCTTCATGGCTTGTGGTGATGCAGGGTTTGGTTTTATTTTTAAATTGTTTTCATTTTAAATCTGTTATGAGTTTGTTTTGTTCGGTTGGCTGTGCAGACTTCGTAGACCTTGGCAGACTTTACCAGCCTTCTCCACCTCTGTCTATCTTGGGCCATTGATTTGCAGTTTGCCACGTGAATCATCCTTGTCTATCCAACTGGTATTTTTACCCCCACGTGGTCTCTTACCAACAAATGTGACACTCATAGCGATGTTGAGACATCCTGACGGATTATTTCCAGCACCGTCCTTAATTAATTGATCATATTAATAAGTGATTCCTTATTGTTCCTTCTCCTCGACGAGTTTTGGCTCTGTTTCCATACCGCTCTGATCATCGTGTGCAGGATTTTCGGTAATAAAGCATTATCAACACTTAATTTTAAATTCCTAGAGATTTTTCGGGATTTTAGTAATCTTAAATAGATTTGTTTTATCTACATTTACTTGTAAGCCGATTTTGTTTGCTTCTCTTATCAGTGTCTTAGCGAGTCTATTCTTTTCATTGCTTCCGAAGACTGCTATACAGGGTGTCCCGAATTTCATAAATGATAAATAAATGGCAAAACTTCAGGAACTTATAAGGAACCGGAAAACTGAGACAAAAAGTCCTTTAGAGATTTGCTCGTTTTTGCTTAGTTTTAGAGAAAATCGCAAAAAAAGAAACAAAACAAGTTTTCATTTTTATACTTATTTATTTACATTTATATTTATGTTATGTTCTTTTTAATGTAAATATTGCTAAAAATGTTGTCCTCTTGCACCAATGCAAGCATTACATCTAGCACTCACTTGATAAATTGCAGCTAAACATTGTTCTGATTATATTTGGTGAACTGCATCTATGATTCGGTCTCTTAATTGCTCTCTTGAGCTGATTGACACCGCATAAACTTTCTGCTTCAAGGTTCCCCATACGAAGAAATCCATGGGTGTCATATGAGGTGATCTGGGTGGCCAAGGTACTACTCCTCCACGTCCAATCCATCGTTGTGGATAATTTATGGACCGATGAAGCTATCTTAACAAGAGGAGGAATTGTTAATCAAAGAAATTATCATGTATGGGCTCTTGAAAATCCCAGAGCTAGTAGAGAGAATAGGTTTCAGCATGAATTTGCTATTAACGTTTGGCTTGGAATTTGGGACGGATTACTAGTGGGACCATCTTTATTATCTGGATGATTGAATGGTATCACATTTACACATATTTTGGAGAACGACTTTTCTAATTGCTCGAGCTCGAGAAACTCTGCTATAATGAATGAGCTGGACATCCATCGAGTTGGAACCACATTTGAATCCGCTGTTGTAAGGGAATGTCGTCTAGATAATTAGAAAAGTCGTTCTCCAAAAAATGTGTAAATGTGATACCATTCAATCTTCCACTTAAAAAATATGGTCCCACCAGTAATCCGTTCCAAATTCCAAGCCAAACGTTAATAGAAAATTCATGCTGAAACCTATTCTCTCTAATTGCTCTGGGATTTTCAAGAGCCCATACATGATAATTTCTTTGATTAACAATTCCTCCTCTTGTAAAGGTAGCTTCATCGGTCCATATAATTTTTAATGGAAATAAATTATCATCGCGAATTTTTTCAAGAAACCAGTTACTAAAATTCAATCTCTTGACATAATCTTGAGGTAATAAATTCTGAACTTTTTGAAGATGGTATGGGTAGCGAATATCACCTTTCAAAGTTCGCCATATTGCTAAATATGCAATATTGCTAATGCAGCAGACGCTCTTCGGATGCGTGTCTCAGGATTGTTATAAGTGGCGTTGGACACAATTTCTTCTCCGATAATCTGCTCTTACTGCTGCCTGGAATTGGTCGCCTTCATTACGTATTAAGAATGACCCAGTCTCTCGTAGTCTATTAAAAGTTAACGAAAAGACTCGTCGAATAGGCACTCTTCTATTTGGAAATCGGCGCGCATACTCCCGCACCGCTTCTAAAACATTACCGTTACAGAAACCATACACAAAAATCATATCAGCGTATTCAACATTAGAATATGTATGCGGCATTGTGGCTGATGCTATTCAGACAAAAATATCTGAGTAACTGACTGAAGACTGATTTAGGAATTATAATCCTAGAAGGAAACCAAAATGTAAACAAATAAAAGAATGTAAAGGATAACATTAAGTGTTTACATATCTCACTGCCTAGCCTGACGAACTTTGAAAAGTGATAATCGCTACCTATAACATTTTTGTTTTGTTTCTTTTTTTTGCGATTTTCTCTAAAACTAAGCAAAAACGAGCAAATCTCTACAGGACTTTTTGTCTTAGTTTTTCGGTCCCTTATAAGTTCCTGAAGTTTTGCCATTTAAATTCGGGACACCTTGTATAATCGGCGTAAGCTAGGATTTTATTCTCCAACGGCGAGAGTACATCTTCCTGCCTTAGGCCTGCTGTGACTATAAAGGCTTCATTCAGAACGTTCTTCTTGTATCAGTGCTCGACATTGGGCATCGTTTGTAGACGGCTTAATCAGTCTTGCCAATTTTCCGGGAATACCCTGCTCAGTCATTATCTTTCTGAGACGATTTTTGTTTTGACGAATCATATGCAGTTTTGAAATGTACAATCAGGGCGTGCACATACTGTTCCATCGGGAGTAAATGTTTCAGGAAGAAAATCTTGTCTCGTGTACTCTTTTCTCTTTCTGAATCCCGCAGGAAGGTCACATACTATATTTTCATAATACGGATATATTCGCGTAAGCAGGATGTCATTATCTTATATGCTTGCATCCGATAATATCGGATGGATGAGCCAATAATGTGCCTAAACTGAAAGGCGTTAAAATCTCCTATGACTAGGTTTATGATACAATTTTGAACCTGGTCTAATACTTTTTCCAGCTCATTGTAGAAATCGTTCTTCGCCTCATCATCTTTGTCTTCTGTTGGAGCATATACGTGCATATTCCTAATCCTTACGTTAATTGGGATAAAGTTCATTACCTAGCCTCGTAGCTGGGCTATAAACACGGTGCTAGCTGTTCGGTTTTGGCTTTTTCCCGGTGTAGAACAGTGGGTTGCCATCGATTGTAGTTTAAATCTGTTTAGAGTTAACACTTTCAACTAAAAAAAATGGTGAAGCGTTGATTTATTTTGAATTAAGATAGCTTTTAGCTAGAATATTTCAATACTAAGTATTTTTACCTTCATTTATGGAAAATCCCTCTCATAATAAAGAATCTACAGGGGTTACGTGAGGATCTTTGTTCAGAATATAAATTACTACATGCCTACTAAAATAGTCTAAAGTAAATCATTAGAAACAAATTAATTTTATAGTACTAAGCGGTTAACATTTGCTACATCAATAATTATTTATTTTTAGTAATGGTAATAAAATGTGAATTATTAACTTTAAACTGAAAGAGCAAGCCGCTTTTTCAACATACGGAATCACATGACAACCGAAACCCCTCTCTCTGCCGGATGTAATCTAAATTCCATGTTTATTAAATTCCGCTTTTGCACGAGAGCAAGTGCCACTCCGCCCATGTTTCTTTTAATAAAGTTCTTACTAAGCTTCCCTCCTTCTTCTTGCCTTGATTTCTCATTCTTTGACGGAAGAAACGACCAATAGATGCACCTTAGTAATTCCAGTCAGATCCAACTGCTTCTGGTTTACACAAACACGCACACATGAATGTATATCTGTGTGTGTGTGTGTTTTTAAAGAAAACTACGTCGCTAATATACGATCGGTTTTCATAACTTTGCATTTGCTGTGATACCGCAAAAGCCTACTTGATATCACATGTGTTATAATTAGTTTAATTAATCTTGTGTGTTCAATAATCTGAAATTTACTGCTCAAAGTTCAGTTTTCAGATAAGCGAATGTTTTTAACAAATATTGCAATTATGATAAATGAAGCCCATCGGGGCACTATTTTTCTTCGTCAGCTTTTTATCAATTGAACATGTCCTTTTATTCCATAATTTAATATCGATGGATCGGGCTTTAGTAATGTTTATAAAATATAAATATTATATTACAAACATACATGTATGTAAATTGTTGAAGTTGTGCATTGATATTATAACAATAATTATTAAAACGTTTAAATAATTATTTAATGAATTTAATTTATAAAGGGATAGTGCTTATTCGTGTTTTTTTTCATATCAACAAAGCTTTCCTTTTCTCGAGTTTTTAATAATTACACCGTATTTCAACCGAAAAAAAAAGTTTGGAGCTTTGATTTTAGTTCGAATATCTCCAAAAATGCTATACCCAACATTATTCCACCGATTAGCATAAAACTAGAATGGTTTAGGTCTTTGTTAACTACTCTGTGAACAAATTATAACAGACCATATTATAAAACGCTTAAAGACATTTTAAGGAGCTGAACTCGGAAGTTAAGCTCTCCAACAACCTCGAGGAATTATGATTATGCTTAAGTAAGCTGTGGACATATTAAAAAAAAAAAGTTTTTTTTTGGACCTTCTTTACTGGTAAGCATTTCATTTTGTAGTTTTTATACTTTTATAATTTTCTGTATGTTTTCCTTTTTTCAAATTTAGAGAAATAGATTATAATTCGGTAAGATTGAAATTTGAGTAGATCAAATGCAGAAAACTCTGATAATAAATGTTGTTGAAATTGCATAAATATCTTCTTAACGGCTTCTCGACCAAGAATAAAAGAAATTTTTATATACTAAATACATACACACACACACACACACACACACACACACACACATATTTATTTATTTATTTATTAATCCATCTCCACATTAAAAATTAACATAAGTACATATTTTATAATACAGTAAATAAGCTTAGATATAAGTAAATAATACATAAAAATAAATTAAGGAAATGGGTATAGGTACCCTTTAAGGTCATAACCTGTGATAGGGTTACCCTCACAATTCTATTAATTAAGATGAAGTCTTGGCCTGAGAGCATATAAAAAAGAAAAGTTACGCTGTAAAAAAGTAAAGTAGATATATATTATATATATATATATATATATATATATATATATATATATATATATATATATATAAGAGAGTGGCGTTAGTTACTGACCTAATAACTCAAGAACGCCTGGACCGATTTCGATGATTCGAACCATTTAGGACTGTTCTTCGGCCAAAAAAGAAGAATAACCAAGATAATCGAAATCGGTCCAGGCGTTCTTGAGTTATATTTATATATACATAATACATTTTTGTAACCTTTACAGCTTCTCTATTAACTTTACATCAACATATGATCTATGACTTCCTGGTCAAAACTTTACAATATTATTTATATAACAAAATCCATTTATTTTAAAAATTGTGAACTAAGGCATCAATTTTCGAAAGCTGATACATTTGCAGTCTTTTCATCGCATACTATTCTGTTTGATAATTGGGTGTGGTTAGGAGTGGTAATTATTTATTTATCATTTACATTAATCTTAGTTTCAAATATTGCATTTATTACATTGTTTTGAAACAATTTTTCAGTTTGATGAAGTGCACATTGTGAATGGTTATGTTCTTTGTTATTGCATTGAAGTTTCAAACATTGCATTTAATACATTGTTTTGAAACGATTTATCAGTTTGATGAAGTACACATTGTGAATGGTTATGTTCTTTGTGATTGCATAAGATTAATTAACATTGTCTATATAATAACTGCCCAGTTAACAGTAATAATTATTTACAATAATTGTTGTTTCAAATATTGCATTGAATACATTGTTTTGAAACTTTATCATTTTGATGAAGTACACATTCTGAATGGTTATGTTCTTTGTTATTGGATAAGATTAATTAAATTGTTCATTATAACTGCCCAGTTAACAGTAATAATAATTATTTATTTATCATTTACAATATTTGTAGTTTCAAATATTGCAAAAACTAATGAAGAACATTACGAATAAAAAATTAAAATATGAATAAACCTATACGAAAAACGCATCCTCTATTTAAAATTATTAATGGATCTTTAATTGATTTACTATCTCCAACTTCAATTTCAATATGATGAAATTTTGGATCCTTATTAGGTATATGTTTAATAATTCAAATTAGTCTATACATTAGTTCCTAGCTATACATTATCCAGCAAATATTAATCTCGCTTTTAGAAGAGTAGTACATATCGACAATCAATCCAAACGTTAATTTCGGATTGTGCAATTAATTTTTACGTGGGTTACATTGAAAATCAATTCGAATTTGCTGTTCATTTCATTTTGATTTATCATTTTGATGTGGAATTCTATTTTCAAACGGTAAGTAGCCAGCGAATATGTTTATTTTGTTAGATTATGACATTTGAGCACATGTTTTCATCGATGCTTATTTGTGAGGTTATGACATTTATATTTGTTTATTTATGTATCGATAATTCCTTAATTGCTTTTGTGACATTCATTTTTTAGTGTTATTCTAATTAGATGCCCCTAGCCAGAAGATCTAATCTTTCGCATCGAACCCGTCATGCAAGTACAGTTCGGAACATGGCCAATCAATTGAATATGGATTAACAAAAAGTCGCACGAGAACAGTGCCGTGTTAATATGGCCCGACTTCGTGCATCACAAACACAAGAAGAAAGACAGATGGCAATGAAAAGGTTCAGTTAACAATGAGAAACCGTCGAGCAAATCAAATAACTCAACAACGTGAAAATCGAAATAAACGCGTAAGAAGTTCTAGTGTTGATTTGAATCGAGTATCATTTCATTACGATTGCACAATTGACTACAGCTCGTGTCGTTCCGTTCAAATGGGCCCAATGGAGGTTGTGTGCTACCATTGTGGGGCATTGAAGTTCGCTGGAGAAACGCATGGATTGTGCTGTCTCAGTGGCAAGGTTAAATTACCACCATTGCCCTTGCCACCAGAGCCATTGCATTCTTTGGTTCTTGGTGAAACACCAAAATCACGCTAAAAATGTTGTCCTCTTGCACCAATGCAAGCATTACATCTAGCACTCACTTGATAAATTGCAGCTAAACATTGTTCTGGTGATATTTGGTGCACTGCATCAATGATTCGGTCTCTTAATTGCTCTCTTGAGTTGATCGACACCGAATAAACTTTCCGCTTCAAGGTTCCCCATACGAAGAAATCCATGGGTGTCATATCAGGTGACCTGGGTGGCCAAGGTACTACTCCTCCACGTCCAATCCATCGTTGTGGATAATTTATGGACCGATAAAGCTACCTTTACAAGAGGAGGAATTGTTAATTAAAGAAATTATCATGTATGGGCTCTTGAAAATCCCAGAGCTATTAGAGAGAATAGGTTTCAGCATGAATTTGCTATTAACGTTTGGCTTGGAATTTGGAACCGATTACTGGTGGGACCATCTTTATTATCTGGAAGATTGAATGGTATCACATTTACACACATTTTGGAGAACGACTTTTCTAATTGCTCGAGCTTGGCTGGATAAAAATTATCCACAACGATGGATTGGACGTGGAAGAGTAGTACCTTGGCCATCTAGATCAGCTGATATGACACCCATGGATTTCTTCGTATGGGGAACCTTGAAGCAGAAAGTTTATTCGGTGTCAATCAACTCAAGAGAGCAATTAAGAGACCGAATCATAGAAGCAGTTCACCAAATATAATTAGAACAATGTTTAGCTGCAATTTATCAAGTGAGTGCTAGATATAATGCTTGCATTGGTGCAAGAAGACAACATTTTGAACAATATTTACATTAAAAAGAACATAACACAAATATAAATGTAAATAAATAAGTATAAAAATGAAAACTTGTTTCTTTTTTTGTGATTTTCTCTAAAACTAAGCAAAAACGAGCAAATCTCTAAAGGACTTTTTGTCATAGTTTTTCGGTCCCCTATAAGTTCCTGAAGTTTTTCCATTTAAATTCGGGACACCCTGTATATAATTCCAAAGATGCTTAAAAATGATAAAATAGCAATAAAGTACTGTATCTTATTTCTTTGTGGTAAGGAAAAAAAAACCTGTACCACTACAACATGTGAACGGGTCTGGGGTTCAGTACATGGTAGAGACTGTACTGTTTCATGGACAACGGTTATGCAGGGAGGTGATTGGTCCTATATCACGCTCAACTAGATTTCCCCCCTTATTTTCAGTACCCACTTTATAGAGCCTAGTTGAGCCCCAGGAGGGTCTTAGATCCTATATAATCCATCTCCGGCCGCTAACAGACAAGTCTGGCCTCCCGTAGGATTTTATCCAGGATTTTCAGTGTTCTACCACAGAGCCATTCCGCTCCGTCGTTTGTGGGATGAACACATTATTAAATGGATTCGATAGAAATAGATAACGTCCAGTACACCGCATGGAAAACTTTATTAAGATTTTATACTGATAGCTTAAGGTGTTTTTCATTTTGGGGAAGAACGAAGGGATGGAGGAGAGGCAAATAATTAGGGGGACATTAGCCCCCTCCTTCAGCGACTCCCCCAACGGGAAATGGAGCATGGCCCGGAAAAGCCAAACGAGCTGGCATTTCAACGCTAACAGCTTTTCCGAGCATTAAAACGGTAAGATATTCGGACATTAACAAAAGTCATTAACACCTCATTTTAGTTCTAAGCACCCTATCAAATCTCCTCAGAAAAACTATGTCATTACATCTGTTCAAGGCAATTGCCAACATCTGGTAAGGAACAAGAATAAGTAAGGTTTAATCTAAGTGGAGAAGTTCAGGAGAATAGCTGACGTTAGATAGATGACGTTCATCATAACTCACTTTTTAATTCAATTTTCATCATAGCTGTTACTTTTTATAAATGTTTTATGTTTTGTGTTCGGTTATGTATCTATACTTAACTAAAGGCTAAAAGATAAAAAATCAGCAATTGATTTTCAAAACTCTTGTATTAAGTAAACCCTTTCTTAAATGTGAGATAGCCATCTCCAATAACTTCCTTACAAATCCTTTATTGTTTAAATAATATAATTTAAGGGAACAAATGATTTACAATCCCAAATTCTTCAGCATGTCTGATCTAAATTAATACATAATACAATAAACAATGAATTATAAACGACAGGCACTGTTTAGAATAAAATTTTCTCTCAGCAGTCAATGCTATTATGGCCGATAATTTCATACCTGAGGCTTGTCCATGCTACAATTTTTATCTTAATCCAATCACCTTAAAAGTGAATATTTTCCGAAGAGATTGCTTACTTAATGATGAGATAACAAACAATATAATTTTAAACCAAAAAATGTTACAAATTAATGCTAAACTTGAAAAGTACTTACTTCTAAGAGATGATTTTAATTGGATTTAACAAAAAGTGAACTACCCAGGGCGCAGGTAGGGTGGTATCACAGGGTGGACAATCACTGTTATTTTTGAATTTTGAAAGAAATATTAATTTTTGATAGTTTTGAGAATAAAAGTACTGACTTTTCAGCGAAAGTGAAAGGTGAATTAACGTGATAATTGTTAGAGAAGAGTTGGTCGTCTGTATCTTCTAATTTAAGGAAGAAATAGTTGGGGGTGCAGTCAATCAAAACACCAAAATAAGCATAAATAAATAAGCTATGCTTATTTTGGTGTTTTGATTGACTGCACCCCCAACTATTTCTTCCTTAAATTAACGTGATAATTAGTTAATACTTAGTATTAACTTATTTGCCTAATGTCAAAGGTTGAATCTTCATGTCTAAGTTACTCGTCATTTAACAAGAAACTTGAGCGAAAATTACTTTATAATTCCCTTCATATAAAAATGCATAGAGTAGCATTATGTAAACAAGCACTAATGTCAAAGTTTAGATTGCTCTATGTACGAAATCCAACAAAACAAGGAAAATGTTATGTTTTTACCTTCCGCCGGGTGCTAAGGCTATTGTAGCACGACTAGGCACAAAATTATGCTTAATGGTGATTTTATTTTTTTTTATACATAATAGAGTTATTAATAATTAACAGATTAGCAGACACAGTGTTACGTTATGTCTCTAATAAGTAACAGATTAGCAGACACAGTGATATGTTATGTCTCTAATAAGTAACAGATTAGCAGACACAGTTTTATGACCCCGCTCAAAGCTGAATGCTGTCTTGTTTTGGTCTCTTAAGTGCATCCGAATTCGGTGGTCCCCTGCCTTCAGACCAAGGGTGCTAAATATCGTTGCTCCCCTAGTCGGTCTAAAATGTCATCGAATCGCGAAATGGGATAGTGTTCGTCCACAGTGTTCTCATTAAGCTTTTGGTAATCCACTACGACTTGGTACTTCTCGCCGTCCACACTATTTTTCTTTACTGCCCAGAGAGGGCTGTTGTACGGTGACGTACTGTCCACAATGATCCCTTGCATTTTAAAGTTATGTAACTCTTCTCGTATGTGTTGCCGTAGTGCTTGCACCCCGTGTTCGGTACCCACCGACGTTCTTTGACTTATGTCACGCGGTCTTGTTTTAAAGGGATTTCGTGTATCGTAACGTAAAGTATACATTTATAGGTTGGCCCCAGCTGGAATCTTGAGCTGTTCGATATGAACAGTCCTTTGTTTTCTTGGCTCAGCCACATTCTGAATAGTGACTAAGTTATGCTCTCTGATAGCAATCACTCTGAATGGACCCTCGTATCTCAGAACCTCCTTTGAACGATTCGATATAATTTTTCTGTACACGACTGTACCCATTTAATATCCCCCATAATGTCCTTCACGCCCTTGTTTTCCCGCGCCACTCTCCTACTCTTTTCTGCAACCATTTGGACATGTACTTTCCTCCACATTTTCTCGAGATCTACTTTATTTATGGCTAGTATTTCTGCCTCGAACGGGGAAAATCCGGTGGCCATGTGTATGGAGTGGTTGTACGCTGCTATGTCCCAGGGCATCGCCTCATCTGCTTCCAATCCTTTATCTGAGCGGAATACTCTGAGATGTTCTCCCAGGAAATTATAGAGCCTTTCGATCCCCCCCCCCTACTTTTAGGATGTCTGGGTGTATTCCAGTACCATGTAATGCAAAAGTAGAACATATGGACGTATGCAAGTGCGCGTTATCGAATACCCTACCACCGTCCGAGGAGATCGTATTTGGAACCCTATATAACTGGAACCATGTTTCAAGGACGCTATTCACCGCCCCTGCCGATTCCGAACCTCCACAAGTTACATATCTTGTCCCACACCGTCGTATTGCCAACATATAGATAGTAGGTCGCGCCTGCTTTAGAGGCCTTTACCACTCGGCAGGTTTGCTGTTCCTGTACTCCAGGTTGGGACGAAATAGTGATGATGGAATGCTTGTCATATTTGGAAAACTCCATTTTTACGAGCCCCGTAGTCCTTGTTTTCCAGATGACCTGTCGGGACTAGTTATTGATTATGTCATCAATCTCCTCCATTTCTGTTGTTCTCTCGTTCCCTGATTCGTCATCCGAGGGATTCCCGTTGACTGGGCGGTCAGTCACACGTTATCCTACACCCGTTTCAACCAAATTAACCTGTAAAGCGCGAGATAGCCAGTCAGCTACAACATTATCCTACTACCCTGGTTTATACACTACTTCTAGCTTGTACTGGCTTAGAATCTCTTTCCATCGTGTGACTCGAGCCGAGGACTCCTTTAGATTGCCCACCCACAACACAGGACGGTGAGCTGTATGCATTTTAAACTTCCTTCCGAATACATATGGCCGAAAGTATTGCACCGCCCATACAATTCCTAATAGTTCCCGTTCGAGTGCACTGTAACGAGATTCCGCGTCCGTGAGTCTTCTGCTATCGCATGCACGGGTCTTACCCCCTCTCGCCTTCCTGTGATAAGACCACCCCAGTGCATATTCGCTAGCGTCTGTGGTTGGTGTGAAAATGGTTTAGCAAAATCTGGGAATGCGAGGACTGGTTCCGTTTGCAACTGCAACATGCACCTTCTGATATTCACTTCAATCTCTGGTGTGATCATAGCTGTGCGCCTCTTCCACAGCAGTTCGTTCAGAGTGACCAGGTTTTCGGCCATCGGCGGTACAAATCGGCGGTAGATATTCAGTGTTTCTAATAACCTCCTGATCCCCTTCACATCATTAGGCATTACCATTTCCCAATTGCTTTGACTTTCCTCCCGTCCGGTCGTACCCCTGCCGCCGAAATTACATGTCCGAGAAAATTAATTTGCCTTTGACCCAATGTCGATTTTTCTTGCGATAGCTTCAGCCCAAACTGGCATATTCTAGCGAAGTCTCACCACAGATCCTCTAAATGACTCGCCTCAGTATTAATAAATACCAAGAGACCATCCATGTAGACCTGGCACATGTTCTCATCCAAACCGCAAGAATTCGTCCATCAGTCTTTGAAACGTGATAGGCGCATTTTTCAGTCCGAACGGCATACATGTGAATTCATAATGCCCCCTTTCGAAAGTAAATGCTGTTTTGGCTTGGTCCCGGCGGTGCATACGAATTTGGTGATACCCTAATTTCAGATCGAGTGTACTAAAGATTGATGCTCCATCCAGCCGGTCCAAAATGTCTTCCAATCTCGGAATGGGATATTTTGCATCTCATGTGTTCTCGTTTAGTTGCCGAAAATCGAACACTACCCTATAGCGTTCATTTGATTCCCCATCGACCGGCTTCTTCTTAACTGCCCATAATGGGCTATTAAAGGCGACGTGCTATCCACAATGACGGTTAAGCTCCTTGATCTCCTAGCGGATTTGTCCCCTTAACGCTTATTATTTATTCTTTGCTTATCTGCTCAGTTCGCCTCCCTGTGAGTTGGGTTCCAGACGTTGAAGAGGAAGGACCTACGGTTGATGTGCTCCCGGAGATTATCCCCACTACGAAATTGGGAATTTTAAGTCAGTTTTCATCAAGCGGTCTAAGAGGTAAGTCGAGTTTTACCCCTCGTCCGAGTTTAATTGTAACGTGGAAGTGAAGTGTTTTACTGGTTGAGACCCGAGGGACACTTGTGCGAATCGGGACTCTCAGGGATCGTGAGAGCTTCCGTAATTATTAAAATATTAATTAGGAATCCCATTGTGAACTAACGTTAGTTTTTATTTTTGTTTGATAAGTAGTGCAGTGGTAATTCAGTTTGGACAGGATTTTCCTTTTGCCCCCTTACTTATTTAAGGTTGGCAATTCAAGTCTCAAATTATAGAAAAATCGGACAAAAAACAAAAAAATGTTCTTCAAAATTACAAAATTACGTAAATTAGGAAATAAAATGAATTTCGTATGAGATAAAAATAACAGATAAAACCAACGGGGCAAAAAGAAGAGGACCAAAAAGTGTTATTGGGCCTAGAAGACTGCGAGAAAAAAAAAATGGCGGATGAGAATAAAGCCGCCCCAATGAAAGGGTTTGAGGCCGGCAGGAGCATTATGAACGAGGGCGAGCCTAGCCCAATGACCAAAATTGTGGAGGTCACCGGTGAAGGGACCTACATAAGGGGCATGCAGTTCACCAGCTGCAGCGACACGAACGACGCTAAAGAAACAGATGATTTTTAGCCCCAAGTCGAAGATAAGAAGAAGCCGCGGTAGATAACTCTCCCGTCTTCTCATACGAAGATAGCCCAGGGGAGAAGACCAGAGGAATAAAGGAGAAAGTCAGGCACTACCTAGAGAGGGCCAAAAACGTCATATCACGGGAAAAGCAGGAATATGTAAACGGGAGTATCTCCAGCCTGCGTGACATTATTCTCGAGCTGGAGACCGAGAGAAAGACTATACCCGCGTTGGTCAGGCACGTGGTGAGGGAGATGCTCTGTGCAGAGCAACTCCACCAGATAGTGGCACAGAGAGTGAAGGAAATAATAGCCCCACAGATAGAGATAGAGCGGGTGTGCAAACCGAAAGTGGAGAGACTGATACCCAGGCAGACAGAGCCAGAGCCTGGGACGTCAGGATCCGCAGACAGGTATGCTAGAGCGGAACCGGCACCGATGCCACAAAGGGCCAGCATGACAGATACGTGCAGAGGAAGGAACATGGCCACGGAGGATGAAACGGAAGAGAAGTTTGAAATCGTAAAGAATAAGAAGATGAAGAAGAAAGAGAGAAAGGGAAAGGAAGACCTAAATCCAAAATTAGAAGTCTGCCTTAAGAAGCAAAAGACTATGGCAGAGATAATTAAATCACTGCCGACAAAACCGGACAACGCGAAGACGCCCTATTACATTATAACGGACGGAGACTGAACGGAAGGAAGAAGATAAGGATAAGGTGTAGCCCTAAGGTGCACAACCATGCACCGGGCTACACCACAGTTCCAGAGTTGCTTATACTAATAAAGGAAAAAAAAACAAAATAAAAAGATCCCGGCAATAGTACCTCCAGTGGTGTACCCCCACTGGAGGTAAAACCCTGTATGCCTCCCAGACAGGGAAGGGGAGGAGAAAAAAAAAGTAGGAGTTTATGGAGGCGACATTGACAATGACAACCTCGACGACCTGCGGTACTTACACGATCAGCGACGAAGGCTGAATTGCAACTAACCCGCCTACCAACGACAAGAGACGCTTCCAATTACCACTCCCTTCGCACTTACCGGCAAGTACAGGCATGGCTAGGCAATGAAATTCTCCCATCAGTTTGGGGCTGGAGCCTAACCACGCAAGGGGTACTACCTATCCCCACAACCAAAAATACTGCGCCAAATAACATCCTCCAGATTGTTTCCTGCAAGTGTAGTAAAGGCTGTAGCACCGGAGCTTGCAACTGCAAGAAAGCAGGTCTTAGGTGTTCAGCAATGTGCAAGTGCAGCACAGACCACTCCTGTGAAAATACTCCCGCAACTGATTTGAACGAGGAGGACTTACCAGACATAATCGACGAATACGACGACGGCGAGGACGTCATTAATAGCATGACCGCTGAGGAGGACGACGAGCTGTTTGAAGCAGAACCAACGGCTAAGGAATCCCGACAGGAACTGTAATAAGTACAAATGAGTACCACCAACATATATATGGGTACCTATAAATAAAAATATCTCTGTTGCCTATTATGTATGCCTTGTGGAATACCTTAACATTGTTAATTACATTAATTTTGTCCACGAAAGGACTGTGTCATTTTTTTACCTGTCTTGGGATAATTATGTAGTGGGGAGAGCGGCGAGGAAGGGGGTGGAGGGGGGAAGGGAAATATGGACCCTAAAAAGTAACAAATATCAATACCGACATGGTATAGGGTTGGCTTTCATTACAAAAGAAAATAGGCTTTTGAGAATTGGGGTTGGTTGGGGAAGGGGGAGTCCGAAATTGGTTATGGTAACTTGGAACCATAATTACAACATTTCATCATAATTCTAGTGTAACAGAAGAAATAAGGTGGAATTCTGCATTTTTCGGTATTTTTTAGCGAATTTCGAAAAATTTTATTTTTCCGAAGCGCTATATCTCAGTAAGAAAGTGATATTCAGACATGTTTGAATAGTCAAAATTTTAGGAAATTTACAGACGAAAAACTGACGGACGGTCGAGATTTTTGCATTTCCCACCACCTCCTCGTTTTGCACAGGGTACTCGAGGTCCAAAACTAGAGAATATGTTAATTAACCATCCCTGAACAACATCTCCAAGTTTCATTAAATTCCGACCTTTTTCCACCTAAACCTTGCGACCTGTCGACTGGCCTAAAGGTTCAGCCTAAAGTCAGTAGGCTCCTCTCTCAAATCTAATGATACGCTGAGAATTGGGGAGATATCTACTAAAAATTAAATAAAAATTTCGAAATGTCGAAAAGGAGATTGTCTTAGCTCTATGGGTTCGTATGGCACATATTAAGCCAGATGCTTCAAAATAATAAGGGGGCTACAAACTCGTGATAAAAGATAGAGGCAACAACAGTCAGTCACAGGTGGTACATGGATGACTATAAAGAACTAAAAATCGAAATAGAAACAGTTTCATTATTTAGCAGTGATATAGTTATGATAGTCAGACTTGATAAATGCGCGGTGCTTCACTTCCTGAAGGGAAATGCGATTAGTATCAATGGAAAGTTTTTAAAGCAGTCAAATATTTTGTATTCCGTTGAATTCTTCAATTTCGGAATGTAAATGTATTTCCAGAACAATTTGAAAAAATGGAAATAATCATATTGATAAATCTTTTTAAAGAGTTTTAAGAGCTGAGGCAAAAGTGCGGCTTTACTTGATGTACAAAACTGTTGTTTCCCAGTAAGAAAAGCCGGGAATGGTTGAGGTCGGGAAATGAGAAGTTTGCAATATCAAGAGTTCCATTTTGGCGACAGAAAAAAAAGGAAGAAAAAGAAAGTAAAAAAGTAGGGAGGTGGGGGAAGGGGGTGGGTTAGCGGTGCGGGTGGGGCTATTTCCTGTTGCGATAGCGCGGCTCGTGATAAGGGAGGAAGTGGGCCGACCCTTCTTCTGTATCGCCGCTTCTCCGTCGGTTATTTATTCCCGTTCCGATTGGGTCTCCTCTTGTAATGAGCCGATTTGAATGGAGCTGCTTTATTCGCCAGAGACCCTAGGCATCTCGTCTGGGCCTTTGGCTGGTGTTTAATGTCTATGGTGCAAAAAAAACCTGGAAATATGTTCAAGAGGAATGATAAGCTGTATGTATGTATGATACTCGTTACGTAGGGTAATGAAAACCCATCTCGACTTTTTAAAAGAGAATTTACATAACTATGTACAACGTAGTTCAATAGATCACGATTGCTGCTTAATGTAAGCCTGTAGCAGACATGTTAAGGAATCTCCGTTCTAGGCAGGGAGTGTCAACTAGTCCCATCCACATTAAATGCAGTTGAAGTTTCTAAATCCACATTATCTAATCGGAATTCGAACATCATAAAATATAAGCCCCTAAACAGAACTGTCTCATATGTAGCTATTTCTTCATTGATTCTTATTGTGTACTGACTTTGATATAATTTGTAACAGAAATAAGTGGTATTATTATTTTTTTTTTTAAACTTAACGAGATTCTTCATTGTTTCTTTTCAACTTGAATGCAGTAAGTAATGTTATTGCATTAATGTAACTTAATGTTATTGTTAAAATTTATAAAATATTCTAACATTTCATTGAAGATGCTAATTAAGATGATAGAAATGGTATACGGTTTACTCAATGAAAACGTCAGTGACAGGAGATTGAAAGTACTAATTATAGATTTATTCATTATGGATGGTCTTATAGTTGAGATTGGACGCTCAACTAACGACTTTGATGGATCAATAAAAAAAAAGTTAGTTAGAAGCTAATGATTTTTTTTTTGTTTTTTGGTTTCTACGTCAATTATTTATTTTTTGTTTTTACTAATGCCTCATGATTCATCTTTGGAAAAAATTAAGAAAACAAACGATAACAAACAATATTTGGCTAAATGTGCTCTTACTTGTATTTGTTTTGGTTTTAAAGCTTTAAAATAAGAAAATCATAAGACATAAAAGGAAAAAATATATATCTAAGTGGCAGTGAAAAAAATGCCTTCAATTGACATTGTGCGGCCTCAATTTTTTGTTACATGATATTTTGTATTTACTGCCTGTAAATAAAAAATCACTCTCAACCGACCGATTTCCCCCCATTACCCACTTTAAAGAGGCTGGGTGAGCCCTAGTAGGGTCCTAGATCTCATAGGATCCATCTCTGGCCGCTAAAAGATAAAAAAAAAAAATCTGTCAGCCAGTGGGATTCGAACCTTTTCGTTCTGCATGGCAAGTCAAAGCTCTACCGCCAGTGCTAAGGCTACCACTAATGAGCGATGGTAAGGCAAAGAACGAAATAATGTTCAAATAACAGGAAATGAGAGGATTAACAGTGTTCCCTTGTGTGGGGGAGGGGAATATATTAATAATAAAATTTTTATTTGTTGAATGCGTATTTCAAAAGCATATTTCACTTGGCTCATAAAGCTGACAATTTAATTTTTCAATGGTACCCAATGACTGACTTAAATGGTTATTTAAAACCCTTGCCACAATTTACATCGTGATAAGGATATTTTTTCAAATATATTACTTATATGACCATAAAAACATTTAAATGCCTATTATATTTTAATAAAATAATGAAATGTGTATTAATAGTTTGATAAGAGTAGGTTTCGTGCCCTTCTGAAGGGCATGACACGGCTCTATCCGGCCTCGCCCTATTCCCTATTACGGATGAGTGCTAGGGCTAGGCTTGGGCACCGCTAATAGGCTCCCTGCTAATTATATATTGTTTACTTTGACATTGCCACCGCAATTCTGGCCCCTGCCCTAAATTTTATATCTACAATACATTAAGAACATTATACCATTTGAGTAATTATACAGCCTGTTGTTTTTCCCACTATGGCACGCGATTATATTTCATCAATGCTAGTAGCAATGTTTTTATTATTTCTTCTTAAGGGAAGAAGAGTTCATTAAACGTAGAACATTCTCTTCTTATATGTTAGTACAACATGAATTTTATTCATTTAAATTAAATTTTTGTTTTGAAGAGAAAAGATTTGTCCTGGCCGGAATTGGAACCCGTCTGCATCTCCGGTGCAGTGCCCAAACCACTGAGCTACCAGGGGTCGTATCTAAGTCAGGCTATACTCTTTACCGATCCTATATCCCCGTGTTCTCGCAATTTTTGCGATGTATACAAGGGGGAGAATGTTCATTGAACATTACTTTAATTAGGTTCTTGTTGGCTTAAGTCAATACAGTAGAACCTCGGTTATCCGTCAGGGTATGGGACCAAGATGGTGACGGATTTGGGAAATAGACGGATATGGAAAGAGTCATATGTCTCATATATATATATATATATATATATATATATATATATATATATATATATATATATATATATATATATATATATACATAAATTGAACAATATAATTCAAACATTCGATTATATATGTACTCGTAACTTATTTACGTACTAATAAGGTATACTTATGTAGTAAAAATATTTAAAAAAAATAATAATAATTGCGTACATCGATGGCTAAAAGCACAATCATTGTATGACCATTTTTTCCCTCTTGAGAAATAAATATCAATTTAAAGGTGGAGTTTAGCTCATTCCTTGTGCACAAACGTAGTATGCCCCTTCTTAATAATCATTAAATGATTACATAGAAGGGACATACCCTAGGGGTCCCCCGCACGTTTTATATCATCAGTAGCGAGATCTAAACTTTGTCTTTTTTTCCGACATTATTATAAGTACTTATAAGAAAGCGACAAGTACCTGAGTTTCTCATCTCAGTCCTGAGGAAGTCAGCAGCATGGTTGGCGAAAAATTTATCTACATGGTCTAAACCGGAAGAAATAAACAAAGTATTTTGTAATAATAGTGGTCGTGGAAACCTAAAAGAATATTTCATAATAGATTATTTAAATTAATGGTCATAATAATTTGTTAAGAATTTTGAATCGTCCTTGAAATTGTGTTAATATCGGTCGTTAATAGTAATCCCAATCTGCTGGTGTTCCTCATGGTAGTATGCTTGGCCCAATCCTTTGTATAGTTTATACAGCTGACATCCCAACTCATCCTAATACCATCCTTACCACATATGGTGATGATACATGTGTATTATCAGTCAACACCAATCCAGTTATTGCATCCCAAAGCATCCAATCCCATACCACTGATCTTGAAGAATGGTGTCGAAACTGGAGAATTTAAATAAATTCTCAAAAATCGCATCAAATCACTATTACCTTACATCGTAAACAAATGACGTCCTGCCCTTCAGTATCCTTTAATAATATCCCACTAGTACCTGTAGAACAGATTCGATACTTAGGGTTGCATCTCGACACACGATTAACCTTGAATCCTCATACAAGACTGAAAAGACAAGAAACCGCTCGATGTTTTCGGCTACTTCAAAACTTACTAGACAAACGCTCTTAGCTCCCAATTAACTACAAAAAACTCAACTACAATGACCTATTTGGACTTACGGAGTAGGGCTTTGGGGCTCCAATAAGCCATCGAATTCCTCTCGTATCCAATCCCTACAATCCAAAATCCTTCGTTAAATCCTCAATGCTCCTTATTTTGGTAAGAATAAAGTCATCCATAACGACCTTATTTTCCCATTTGTTACTGATTTGGCCCGAACCCGGTATCCATCCTTTCATAACATACTTCATTGCCACTCAAACCCTCCAGTTTCAAACCTTCCTCTTCAATTCCCGATAATCCTCCGAGGCGTCTGAAAAGAAGATGGCCACGTGACCTTCTTAGCTTAACTTTTTATTTGAGTACTACCAGTGGGCAATTTCTCTACTTGTCATTATCTCATGTCATTATGTATCACGTAGCATATTTACTTGATGTACTATTGTAATACAGAGGTAATAGGTAATCAATAAATAAATTTAAAAAAAATATTGTTGTAATAGTAATTGTAGTTATTTTATATCGGCCATTGCCTGAAAATATTTTGCTTCGATAAAACCAAACAAATGCACTCAATAAATCTTTAGATATTCTTATCAGAACAACAGATAAGAGGAGTTGCCAAATTGATAACGCCTCAAACTGACTACTCGATACATACAACCGAATTTATCTTATTTAATTTAGCACTGAGAAAACCAAACTTCGCAATACTTCTTTGCAATTCAAGAGGTTTTAAGCAAATAGTCTACATACAGTTGAAAATTTTGTCATGAGACTCTCAAATATTTCAGGACTCACTGAAGTAAAATATAATTTTCATTTTATAAGCTCCATCTTTAAGGTAGAAAAAATATATGATTTATTAACAAACCTAAACTGCTCGGATAGAAACTCCTCGTTATATTTTGTTTGTTGTAGTTTATGCAACTGGAGTGTTAAATTTATAAATATTAAATGAATTGCAGATAATGGATAAAATCATGACTAAAAAAATGGAGAAGGATATTTGTTGTACAGTACTAAATTGCATAAAATACATTAAAGGCAGTCTTAAAGATGGGATGATTCCCTGAAGTTTCTTGACCAGATATCTCCAACATGTCAGGGACCATTAGAAGAGTATTGCCCATACTCATCGGTTACTGCGATACATCTTCAAAATATTCTTTATTTTCGCTTCTTGGTTGGAGTTATTTCGAGAGATTAATCAAATAATTAATCATAAAATTGAGTTATTAATGATATGGAGGACATATAATAAAATAGCATAAGATATCGCTATTTAACTGTAAATGTATATGTTTTCTGTTTATATGTTGGTTAATTAGTTATGATTCGATTTCATTATTATTTTCTTTATCGGGCGCTGCAGTCCAGTATGAAACCTGGTCACCCTCACAATCTGTCTCCAGCCGGCCTGATCCATCGTATTTCTCCTAATGCTAGGTGACGATTGGCCTCTAACACAACTGTATTTTGAATATCAAGTGCAAGAAGCAGCTGAAGGAGTTCATCAAGAGATAGGACTTCAAGCTGAATTGTTGATGGCACAAGCACATATCAGTTTCTATTTTGAACATTAATTTTCTTAAACTTTATAATTCTTTTGTTGTAATAACCATTATTAATTTTCAGTTTGGACTAATTTCGTTTCTGTGACCATTAATAATTTCTATTTTGTACATTATTAATTAGCATTCTGTTAACACTAATTCAAGGGGAAATAAAGACGCGTTTAAAGTTGGGAAATGCTTGTTATTATTCGGTCTCGAAATTACTAAGCTCGCGTCTTTTGTCACGAAATCTAAAAATCAGAATTTGTTAAACCATGTTCCTTTCATCTCTTCTTTACGGATGTGAAACTTGGCCGCTAACGCTGAAGAATGAACAACGTCTTCAGGTATTCGGAATAACGTGTTACGTAAAATATTCGGTCCAAAAATGGATGATACCACTTGGGAGTGTAGGAGATTACATAACGCGGAAATGCGAAGCATGCATCCGGTAAATATTATTCAGGTAATAGCGTCGCGAAGAATAAGATGGGCCTGTTAAGTTGCTGGGCTTAGTAATGAACGAATTTCTCAGACATAAATAGGCGCTGTACCAACTTGGAAGCGTCTGAGGGGTAGACCAAGGCGTAAGTGGGAGGATTGCGTAAAAAGTGATCTGGTGGGTTTGGGTTTGTAAACGGAGATTGGTGGTATCGGCCTCGAGCCTTCGGGTTCGCTAAGCATTTTTATTTATTCCGTCACACTATCAATTGTATTTGTATAATCTATTATTAACAATTCCTGTTATTTTACTTTCGATTAAATAATTAGTTTATTTATTTTTATAATATATTATTCATATTTTACTTATTTATTTAATATATTTTTTTACTCATATATATTGGTAAACTGTTTTTTGTAGTATGTTATTAATTGAATTTTCCAGTCACAAATGTGAAATCTTCTTGAATAGTCCAAGTTCCTTGATCCACTTCAATCAGGTTTCCGTCCCAGTTTCTCCACGCAATCTTCACAATATAACCAGTATAAATACCGTCGAAGACGACAAAAAACTAACCGCGCTATTCCTACATGATTTTTCTGACGCTTTTGATTCCTTGGACAATTCTATCTTTTATACTAAATTAAAATCATTGTCATTTTCAAACAGCTCTATTCGCAGGTTTCAACCCTTCCGCTCGGACAGGACTCAAGCAGTTTTCATACCTAATTAATCTCTTTCTACTTTCCTCACTCAGTCCTCCGGAGTGGCACAGAGCTTAAGCATCTTTCTTCTTCATTTCAACTGCTATATCAATGATCTTCCTAAATCAGCCCACCACTGTGCCCTCATCTATATGCTAACGACTTCCAAATTTATGTGTCCTTTCCTTCTTCTGAGCTATTAATTGCGTTCGCCACTATTCAGGAAGACTTAGATAGGATCAGTGTCTGGGAAAAGCTGAAAAAACTGGGATTGAACGCAATAGATACTCAGGCTATTATTATAAGTTCCAAGTCTCTCCATTCATATATCCACACCTTCCCAACGTTAATCCTAATGACCACCCCACCACTTTCAGCCTCTTAGGCATTACTATCGAACAAATCCTTTCCTGGAAATCCCATATCGCTCAAATATCACGTCGAGCGATAGGTCCCCTGAAGTTATTCCAGCTTTCTCGGCATCTCCTAACCCAACCTACCCAGTACTTGAGTTCAAATCTTTAGTCCAGCATGATGAAACAAGATCTCGCCCTTCCCATCTCTACAGAACCGAACATTTCTCGAACGCTTCACCACAGTATGGAACTCAATCCTTCCTATCATCCAAAATTCATGCTACAGGCTCTGAATAGCCATAATTCACGGGTTTAGACCAATTTATCAATTTTCTTTACTCTCAATGAACGCCAATGGGAAGGCCACTCCTGAGTCGAATAGGGAAGAACATTCCTAAGGAAATTGTTGTGGAGCTAAGGATAACCTGTCGCTGCACTATGGAAATCATGGTTTGTAGCAACGTTAGACATGCCTCGAGGCTGTCTGTACTCCAGGTAGCCAAACTTGTTCGTTGCCTACAGCCCTAACCGAAAAATAAATCATCTGCAGTAAAAATTGACTGCCAAACATGGAAGATTTTTGTATTGATGAATTTAAAATGCCATGTTTTAATTGTAATGAAATAAAAAATAAATTTAATTAAATTACCTGATGCAGACTAAATTAGATACAACGAATGCCAATTTTAGAGGAAGTATTAAAATAATAAAGGGAAAGATGTGTGTGGTGAATGGTAGTCGTGGTGAAGCCCATGTCGGATTGGTAGTTCTTTTCTTGATTCATTCTTTCTGCAAATCTCTGAAGATATTCTGAATAAACGGATTCGACTTAATTTATTTAGTTTTACTAACGAAAACTCTTTTCCGAATTTCGAGATATCAAACAGCCCTTCCCAAGCAGAATGAGATGCTATGGGGCTCGTAATAATGTCAAAGTTAATCATGAGACGAGCATATATGATAAGCAGTCGTTCAGGATTGACTTGTTTGTGGGTTCCTTTGATGCTGTTAACTGATGGGCATACTCGATGAAGAAGAAGCTGCCTTCGCACTCTTTCTTCGTCGATTATCATTTCAAAGGATAGCCCCTTGTAAGTGATCAAAGACTATGTGATTACTCTGTACAACTCATCTCACCCTAATGCCAAGAGTCGCACTTCTTTTAAATAAAATTTAAGACGAGCCGATTGGAAAAGGCAGGATTTAACATACCTAACGACCCCTATTTAGAAATTCAAGCCCATTCCAAGTTGAATAAATAAGCGGAATCAAGACCCTCCCTCACTTCTTCCTCCCCATAATCCAATCCCTCACATTTCCAATTCATTACAATATTTTCATTCATTAGATTTGCATTCAATCAGGTGCGTCCCCTTGGCTTTCAGAGTTTCTTCCCCCTTCCATGGAATACTTAAGAATTCCTCTTCGGAGGCGTGTGAGTCACTAAGGATGAAAAGCATTTTATTTTATTTAGTTTTTCACTTCCACATCTTTATTTTATTGCTCAAGTTTAGTTTATTATCTACTTTCCAACGTTAGGTAAGGAAAGTGTATTTAAATACTACTAACGTCTCTTTCCTGTATGAATCCACAACACCGGCCTTCGAAAAAATGTGTTGTTTTTTTAATTGAAATAGTCCGGATTTGATGAATCAAAGTGGTGTATTGAATTTGCGAACCGATTAATAGTTATTTATTTATAGGATCATTATCTGATTACGAAGCTTTTTGTTTAATATAAATTAGTATAATCCTTCAAATACATTACTTTTAAAATTTCGATTATCAGGAAAAAAAAATTATTAATTTTAAATGAAACGATGCAGATAATGGCGTAACGGTGATGGCGTAGAGTTTCTTTGTAACTCTATTTATTATGAAATATAAGAGTGAGTTTTGATTTAACAGCCTAGAAATGCGTTTTGTTCTTTTTCTTACTTAGGCCGTTGGCATACTCATAGCCAAGCTATAAACAAACACTACTAATTATTACATAATGGTTTATTACTTACAAGTAGTGATACTTTTACCAAAAATATTGACTGTGCATTCACAAACTTCCCTCGTAGCTTTGGTTTAAACATTAACTGGTCCAGCCTTTTATTTCATGTCCAAAACAATCAAATAGAAATTGTATAGAAACAAGACCTGATGTTACACGTAGAGCGGGAATTTGGTCATTGCCACATGGAGATTGCGTAACATGTAAGAAATAAACTGTATCTAAACAAAGACGATAAGATGTACTACTCATGCTATCAGAGATTCAATACGATACGGCCTGACAATCCGAAAATCCGAATACTGAGGGGCTGCATTCAAAGATAAAGTCGATGTTTCAGAGGCGTAGGTCAGGTTTCGCCTAATTAGGGTCTTATACTGCACTGCTTTTTTATTTATGTGCTAGTAATGAGCTTCTTAGATGCTTCATCAGCCCAAAATAACATCTATTAGTGTCGAGGGCTCTCTTATTTATTCCCTGAGGCATATAATTTGAGGAGGAAACCCTAGAGTGTGCACTTAATCTGTAAGTGTGGAGTGTGTGTAGTCTGCTGTATCTAGTGTACTGCATGCGTGTTAGAGTAAATGCTCCCCCAACCTGGAGGACTAGGGATGCTGATTGCGATCAGATGACTGGGTAGTGGGGTCGCCATATCCCTACGGCTAAATGCTATCAGAGATGGAGGATGTCGGACTGAGTGTCCGAAAGCAGACGAGAGAGGCTAAGGCAGAGAAAAACGGGGGAGGGGATTCAAGAGGCCTCGGGCATCCTTAGCTCAAGTCAAAATAATCAACAATGTTCAAGACGCTAAATATCGGCTAATCCTTGTCTAATTTCTATTATTTATTTGTGACCTGTTATGATTTTTATTAGCATTCAATTGGCAAACAAAAAATGAAACTAAGAGTATATAAAAAAAAGGAAAGGTTTGTTGTTGTTAGTTCATTTAACGTCACTTTATGCTGCTATGGCTAATCGGACGATGCTACAGTGGGAGCTCTAAATTTTGCCTATCCAGGTTTAATTAGAATAGGGATTTTTAACGAGTACCTGACATCGTACAGGCTCGGGACCCCGTTTAACGTCCCTTCCGAAGGACGGCGTAACTAAGGATTTTTTACTCCCTTAAAAAAATCCTGGGCCACCTGCCGGGCTACGAACCCGCGATCTTGGGCTTAGTAGTTTGTTACGCTAACCACTTGACCACAGGTGACCTTCTGGTCTGAGGTCTGATTGAACATTTTTAGCTTCAGCCTTCCACCTATCTTCCCCCCAAAAAAATATTCTACAAGGAAGACAGGCATTGGGGCCAATTTCTCGATTTTTCACGTCAGTATCAACACAACTTTTGTTCCGAACCCCCGCACTCATCTTCCAGGATTGTACAAGTTTAAAGTTTGCTCTGTTACAATGTTTTTTGCTGTTTTCATAGACAAAATACTCTATGAAATAACTGATTTTACAGACAAAAAATTCAGTAGTATGTTACAGCACTACTCAAGACCCCGTGACTAAAAAAATGGAAATAATCTACTTATGGAAATAATCAAACTGGAAGTAATATAATCCCTGATTGGACATTTATACCTAAGTGTCTGCTTGAGATCTTCACACGTCAATGGAACGAAGACATAGAGAAGTTAGTAGGTTTGCCAGGGGTATTTTGTAGCGACGTATTTTATTACTTTTATATGCTCTAACATTTCACAATCCGGTCAACAGGACTCCTATCATCTAAGAGTTGCTGGAGTTGCAATACCCCAATTTGATGTTTTTTTCTATAATTTACAATCGTTTATAATGAAAATAACTATTATTTTGAATTTTAATAAATTTATTTGATTTGAACTTATATATTTTGATTACGGTTAATCTTAAAGCTACAAATCCCAGTTATCAAGTTGCTGATGGGGGTGTAGTGAGGGAGATAGGGTTTAAAAGACTAAAAAACTGTAGGCGGTGTTGAGACCATCCACCCTCCCTGCGAGTCCTGGAGGGTTAATGGGGTCTACTACCTTACATAACGTTTTTGAATGCCTGTGTAACGAACAACTAACTTCTAGGTTGGGCTGGCGATTACTTTTATCTCATTTCAATACCTTCAAAAATTCTGCGTACCCCACAAGAACTAAAGAGTTAGTTTTGAATATTCTAATAATAAATCTAATAATTTAGAATTATTAGTTTCTTTTCACAGACTTCAGAATCTCTTAGAAATCAGTGCATAAAAGTAAAACACCTTATATTATTCAGGGAGTCCCGACTTTAAATGGCAAAACTTCAGGAACTTATAGGGGACCGAAAAACTAAGACAAAAAGTCCTTTAAAGATTTGCTCGTTTTTGCTTAGTTTTAGAGAAAATCGCAAAAAAAGAAACAAAACAAAAATGTTACAGGTAGCGATTATCACCTTTCAAAGTTCGTCAGGCTAAGCAGTGAGATATGTAAACACTTAATGTTATCCTTTACATTCTTTTATTTGTTTACATTTTGGCTTCCTTCTAGGATTATAATTCCTAAATCAGTCTTCAGTCAGTTACTCAGATATTTTTGTGTGAATAGCATCAGCCACAATGCCGCATACATATTCTAATGTTGAATACGCTGATATGATTTTTGTGTATGGTTTCTGTAACGGTAATGTTTTAGAAGGGGTGCAGGAGTATGCGCGCCGATTTCCAAATAGAAGAGTGCCTAATCGACGAGTCTTTTCGTTAAATTTTAATAGACTACGAGAGACTGGGCCATTCTTAATACCTAATGAAGTAGACAAATTCCAGGCAACAGTAAGAGCAGATTATCGGAGAAGAAATTGTGTCCAACACCACTTCGATAACAATCCTGAGACTAGCATCCGAAGAGCATCTCCTGCATTAGCAATATCGCGGCAAGCATACCCATACCATCTTCAAAAAGTTCAGAATTTATTACCTCAAGATTATGTCAATTTGAATTGAGATTGAATTTTAGTAACTGGTTTCTTAAAAAAATTCGCGATGATAATTTATTTCCATTAAAAATTATATGGACCGATGAAGCTACCTTTACAAGAGGAGGAATTGTTAATCAAAGAAATTATCATGTATGGGCTATTGAAAATCCCAGAGCTATTAGAGAGAATAGGTTTCAGCATGAATTTGCTATTAACGTTTGGCTTGGAATTTAGAACGGATTACTGGTGGGACCATATCTTTTACCTAAAAGATATCACATTTACACATTTTTTTGAGAACGACTTTCAAAAGTACTTCAGATAACATATTAAATAAATAAAATAAACATATTAAAAAATTGTTTTCCTAAGCAATAATATTAACGACCGAAGTAAAGTATACAGTTTAGGGCTGGCTTCCCCATCTGGAATCTTGAGTTGTTCGATATGAATTGTCCTATGTTTTCTGGGCTCAGCCACACTCTGACTAAGTTATGCTCTCTGATATCAATCACTCTGAATGGCCCTCAAAACGCAAACCTCCTTAGCACGATTCGATAAAATTTTCTTGTACACAATGGTACCTACCCTGATCTTAACCGTAATATCTTTTACTCCCAGGTTTTCCCGCGCAACTCTCATTCACTTTTCCTGGACCATTCTTCCGTATGCTTTTTCCCATATTCTCTCGAGCTCTATTCTATTGGCGATCAATCGTCCTGCCATGCTCTCGTCCACGGCCGTACCACCACTATCTCTCTAGGCTCTAGAACAAAAATCCAGTAGCCATCCATATAACCACTCCATGTTGATGGAGTGGTTATATGCCCCCTATGGCACGGTTTTGCCTCATCTGCTTCTAATCCCCTTTCCGTGTGAAATACTCTCAGATGTTTCCCTAGAGTATTGTGAAGCCTTTAGATTCGTCCCCTGCTTTTGGGATGCCCCGGCGTATTCCAATGCCAGGCGACGCCTAGATCGTTCATCTCTTTCCTAAGCTGCGCATTGTCAAATTCCCTACCCCACCATAGGGAATCTTATCAGATACTACATGCAACTGGAACCACATTGGAGGGCTCTATGACCGCTGCCGCTGATTTCTCCTTACCGGGTGGCCACGGCTATCTTGCTGAAAGTGTCCACCACTGTGTCCCATTTGAATCCCCGTCACGTAAAAGTGTCGACCTGGAGCTCGGTTAAAGGTACATATCCCTATTTGTATTCCTACTGGGGGGGAGGGGGGAGGTGACGATCGTACTTCGTGGTATTACAAACTTGACATTTGCTTATTACCTCTTCAATTGTTTTTCGAGTTCGTACCCAATATTATTTTCGTTTCAACGCCGCCATTGTTTCAGTAATCGCTTGGTGGTTTGTCTTTCCTTGGTGATATCCCAGTGTCAATTCATTTTGTTGTTCGGTATCACTAATCGTTTCGACCGTAAGACAGCATCGGATAATTGGTCGATCTAATCCTATTTTTTCGGTCCTCCACAAGGGCCCGTGGTCCTCGTCTTCCAAATAATCTGGCGAGCCTTGCTGTTAATGACTTCGTCTGTTAACTCCTCCATCTATGTTGGTCTCTCCCGATTCATCTTGATCGTAGGAGGCCCTGTCGTTCTGAGCCCTGGTGTTCTGTTCCGCCTACTCCTTCTCCGTCCAGTGTCCGTTAGCGCTCGAATGTTTTGTTATCTCGGGAATGTTCACCTGTACTTGACTCGATTGCTCGATTTATTTGCACCGCTCGTGATAGCCAATCCGCTACAATATTTTCCCTTCCCGGCCTGTACACTACTTCCATGTTGTATTGGCTGCTCTTTCCAGAGGGTGACTCCTGCTAATGACTCCTTCAATTTCCCGACCTATGACAACGGTCTATGGTCCGTGTGAACCACGAACTTTCGTCCAAAAACATACGGTTGGAAATGCTTGTTCGCCCACACGATCCCTAGCAACTCCCTTTCCAGTGCGCTATAACGGGATTCCGTCTCCATTTATCGTCTGCTGGCGTACGGGACGCTCACCACCGTTACCTTCCTATGATAATACCGCACCTCAGGAGTACTCACTCGCATCTGTGGTGATATGAAATTTCAGCGGAAAATCGGGAAAGACAAGGGTTGGATCTTCCTGCAGTTTTCTCATGTATGTCAGAATGTTATTTTCAATGTCAGGGGTGATTACGATGCTCCGTCGTTTCTTCAGCAAGTTGTTTAGTGGCACAAGATATTCCACCACTTCCGGTACGAACCGGCGATAATAGTAGAACGTTCCTAATAACCTCCGTATTCCTTTGACGTCATTCGGAATCGTCATTTTTCATATCACCTCGACCTTCCAAATATCTGGCCGCACTCCCTCTTTGGATATTGTATGGCCAAAAACTTAAGCGGATCCTGACCCATAACAGATTTCTCTGCGGATAATTTTAACCCGAACTGGTGCAACCCCGTAAACACCTTAAGAAGATCTGCCACACGGCGTTCTTCTGATTTGCTAAATAGGAGTAAATCATCCATGTATACCTGGCAAAACGATTCGTCTAGCCCATGCAACAACTCATCCATAAGTTTTTGGAAAGTGATAGGCGCGTTTTTCAGACTGAAGGGCATCCGTGTAAATTCGAAATGACCCCGCTCAAAGGTGAACGCTGTCTTGTGCTGGTCTCGTGGGTGCATCCGAATTTGGTGGCATCCTGCCTTCGGATCATGGGTGCTAAAAATCGTCGCTCCCCCAAGTCAGTCTAAAATGGCATAGATTCGCGGAATGGGATAGCGTTCTCCAAAGTGTTCCGGTAATCAACTATGACCCCGTACTTCTCGCCATCCACACTCTTTTGCTTTACTGTCCAGAGGGGGCTGTTGTACGGGACGTACAAAGTACGGTGACGTACTGTCTACGTTGATCCCTTGCATTTTAAGGTTATATAGCTCTTCCCGTAAGTGTTCCCGTAATGCTTGCGGGTACCGATGTTCTTTAACATATGTCACCCGATCTTGTTCACTTTACCCCTTCTCCAGGTGAGACGAACGACATAAGGAAAGATGACGTAAAAAGTAAAAGTTTCACTTTAAAAATACATCAATATTATTTGAAAACATATTAAAACACATTATCAATTTTCATGACATATCTCAAAAGCTCAAAAAAATGGTTAGTATTTTATTTATTAGATCAACCTTTTCTCAATGATAAATTTAGAATCCTGTTAGTCACCTTGAATATTCATATCATAAATGTTCACTAGTACATTCAAATACCTGACTCACCATACCCTGAAGAAACAGTGAAAGAAACCATTTTAGATCAAAATATAACGAGGCCTTCCACCAACCACTTCCTACAAGCTCTTGCAAAATGATTACTTATTAACAACTACTTAAAGAACATTTTTTAAATTATCTGCTAATTCGAAATGGCGGATCGTAGATTTAACAGAAGTTTTAATGAATAATAAAATGTAGATATTGTAGATTGTAAGAAAGAGGATATACATGGGGAGGGGGAGGGGGAGGGGGAGGGGTAGTGAATGTCTTTATTCATGAGAGGAACTAAGCATTAGCCTCGGATGGCTCACCCACCGCCAAGTCATTTTAGTAGTTTGGGCATTTTGGATTGAGCGACGACCGCACCATCTTTCCGTTTATGGCCTATTCCCCGATATTTTTATCTTATAATTCTCCGAGAAGCTACTATTTGGAATGATTATTAACACTCCTTTTAATAGTTGTAAAAAAAATTGATAGAAATGCTAACGGTGATGATAGAAACAACGCGTTTGTCAGATAACGAGTTTATGTGATTTTTTTTTTTTTGGATTACCTTTGTTAAATAAAATTTATTAGTTGCCGCAATGTTTTAATACATTTAAAAATTCAAAATAGGAAATAAACCGAAATGTATATTACGCACGACCTTTTTTGTATGCACCTATATAAATATATCTACAGACCCGGTGAATAAGTGGTAAGTCGGATTTTGTCCAGGAGGAGTTAACTGCTTTCAGATAACCGGAATCGTATCATTGTCGTAGTTTTTGGCTTGAAGTGGAGTTGTAATATAAACAATAACTCCTTTTCAAGCCAATGCCTTACTGAGGCCCTTGTTCACTACGAAAATAACTCGATTCCGCTCAGTTCTATCTTCAACTTTGTCCAAAACGATTAAGGTTCTTCTCAGGGAAGAGAGTTGCGCATTATGCCCGGCACGATATCATTCCAGGCTTCAAGGAATCTTTAAAACTTTTAAGTTCCTTGATATTTGGATCCAACCACCATCTTTTCTCAGTTCGATAAAGTATTTTTTCTCTCATCTTCTCTTCTGGTACATTCGGGTAGTTTGGTTTATGTATCGCTGGACATCTACATGTATGCATTGTTTTTGTTCAGTGTTGTTTGTTGTAAACAAATACATGATTGTCTGTTAGGAGCCCGGGGGTTTGCCGGGAGAGCATATTGCTTCTTGGGCTCCTATACCTAGGGCTAATGATTTATTCTTCACAATGATTCTTAAACTTACGATGGGTCCGCGTAACTGTGAGATATGCAGTGAAAATGTTTAGTTGATTTCTGAATGAGAGGAAAATAGTTGACTGGATGATCAAATGTAGAAAGGAGATAGTTGGGGGGTGCAGTAAAAAAAAACACTGAATAAGTACTAGACTTATAATTATGTGCCGACGTTTCAATCAATGATTGTTAGCCAGCCGTTGCACCCAACGGCTTCTCTCTCCAAATCGCCCTGAAGATGACCTACACTGTAGGTCGAAACGTCGGCACATAATTATAAGTCTACTACTTATTCAGTGTTTTTTTTTACTGCCCCCCCAACTATCTCCTTTCTACATTTAGTTGATTTCATTGATCTTTGCCCGTCATGGGACAATACAATACATTTTTAAGTGTATTTTTGTACCTACAGCATAACGTTTTTAAAATGTAACGTAAAAACCAAAAAAAAAAAACCGTGCGATAAAACATAACATGTTTATTTTAAAATAAATTTTAATTGCATTTTTTAAATATTTATATTGCTGTATAAACTAGAGTAAACTATACCAATAAACATATTTTCAATTTTAAAAATGCATCTAATTTAGATATGACGATTAGAAAGGCAGGTATATTTATTACTTGTTTATTATAGCATTCAACAAGTTATTCATCATCCTTCTGATGGTGAATTGAACGATTGTTATCATTATTATGGTTATTGAAAGGTTTCATTGTTGGAAACTAGAAGGATTTTACAAGTTGACAGATGACGTGATGATCATTTGGACTCTCTTGCAATGGTCGGTATCCATATTACCACTACACTATCATGTAGGAGGTTTTGCATGCATAAATAAATTATCAGTAAATGATCACGATGAATAGTGAGTGGAAAGAGCCTCCAAAAAAATCTACCTACCAATAGATCTAGAAATGGCTGATGTTTTTCAGAAGGATGTTGAAACAGAATGGGATCATAATGTTTGGTATAGTTTTAGTTTCTCAACAAAGGCTTCACATATCAAATGTGGAAATAAAACAAAAAAAGAATCTTATTTTTAAAATAAAGTAAGAATTTATGATAAGTTTTGTTCATTTTATCTAATTAATTAGGTTGAGAAAATAATCTGACATTATTAACCAAAAAATTCACTTCATTATATTTTTTAAAATATTATTTCATCTTAAAATGGAATTCCTGGTCCTCTTAATTAAGGTAAAAACTCCACTAAGATAATTAATAATTCCGGACATGGTTTTTATGATTTTGTCTTTAATAATATTTTTAAGCTTTAATAAATTAGGTATTCATTAGGCGACGGGAGTTCGGAGATTGCCCCAGTCTGTCAACAAAATCACTTTTGGTGCTGTCAATCATTTGAAAAAAATTTCCCCTCCTATTGTTTTTAATTAATCCATAACAGTTTTATCTTCAGTAACAATGTTTATTTTATACTATGGCTCGTAACACGTCTTGATCACAAAAAAAAAAAATGATTGACGAATAAAAAATCAGCCCTTTAATAAGTTTTTTAAACACTATCAGAGGTAGAAGGGGTGAATGTGTTTACGTAACACAAAAAATAATTGTAAATAAACTTCATAAAGTGATAAATTGTTGAATATAAAATTTGTTCATTGAGTATTTTATTTTGTATTTAAATATTTTGGATCCGTTAACACGATAAACCAACTTTAATACATTAAAAACAAATTATTAAAAAGGCAGTACGGGCAGATGATTATAAACTGATTTTTTAAAATCAATTTTGCTCATTTGATTTTCTGACAGGACGAATAAAAGAAAGACCATGAGTAGTCTTGGGAGCAAGGTTTCTTAAAATTCCTTCCCAAAGCCACATAAAATTGACATTACATTATTATTATTTTATTTCCTGCATCACTACAACAATGAAGTTTTGTTTTCAGCCCATTGTATAGACTGCACTGTTTCTAAGACAACGATGGTGCAGGGAGTTTATTTGTGCTAGATCACGCTCGACCGTCATGTTTTCCCGCAATTTATAAAGACTGGCAGAGCCCTAGGAGGCTCTGGAATGCAAGCAAGTTCAATCCCTAGTTATTGATCATTATCAAAACCGCTTTTTAAATGTTTAATAAAGTAGTGCCTCATGTTTTTTAAAATTAATTACGTGTCTTAGAGATATAACGAAACAGTACTTTAGTTGTCAATAAACAGATATTAATTTCGAATTGGTTGAATCCATAAATTCAATACCCTCTAATAATGAAATTGTGAGGTACTAGAGCGATGATGAAAGCCTGATTAAAAATCGTCTATTTTATCATCGAGGCGATCGATTCAGATGAAATATCCACTGACTTGTGATCTTGAATTCTTTCTGCTTTATAATTAGGTGTTGAGCTTAATCCCGGTTTTAAAACCATTAATAAGTGACTAATGATTTTTTTCAGATTTTTAGACTAGAGTTCGAATGGGAGCTTAAGTTGATTGGAAGCCTATATTGAGAATTTATAGGAATGACCCTTATGCTATAAGCCTTGACATAGAGTTATTATCCGGTCTCCTTCTATTAATTCCGTCTGGTCTGCGGTTTAGGTTGTCGGTAAAATACGAATAAGGAATTGAAAGTAATTCCGATTTATTCATTTCACCAGATTATTCATCTAATTAAAGGACAACACTTTTTATTTTAAAGAAAGAAATTTCTTTTAAACATAATTTCAATTTGGTTTTTATATTTTCTTGGATAATTAGCACCATCTGAGTTTTATTGTTAATTGACCTACTCACAATTTTATATTTTAAAATGATTAATATTTACACCTTTGTCCGTACTAATTAATTGAAATCTGCCAATAAATTTGTTCCACGTTTGGTATGTCGTTGATAAATCCTTGAAAAGTGGTTCCATTCGCTGCTCAACATGATATCCATTGTTACCTCAACAACTGCTGCCACTATTAAAAATATTGCCTCTTTACATAGCTGCATTCTACTCATGGTAACGTTTTTGTGAGTTGAAGTCAATTAATACCAATGCTTATATGAAATTAGCAAGTGGTTTGGTTCATTACCACTTCCCTTCATTATCCTGTGAGTCTGGTTTACTTCCAGTTAAATGACTCTATCGGCTGATTAGGTGTTTGTACTAGTGCCTGTAGTCAATATGCATACATACAAAACAAAATCAAGATGAAATTTAATTGATTTGTGATTTTTAAAATTAAAATACTTAGTATTTTTGTTGATGTGATATAAATATATAAGATAACTATTGCTTGGGGAGCACACCCTCACTCCCTCATTTAGTGAACTTACTTCAATTATATTCAGATAGGTGTTTCCCAATAATTAATATCAACCAAGTATCGCATTTATGTTAGAGAAGAGTTGGTCGACTGTATCTTCTAATTTAAGGAAGAAATAGTTGGGGGTGCAGTCAATCAAAACACCAAAATAAGCATAACTTATTTATTATGTGCCGACGTTTCGGCCTACAATGTAGGCCATCTTCAGGGCTAAGAGAGAGAAACAAACAGAAATATATAAAAACGTAGCAGTAACAAGAATATATAAAGTGGTACAGGAGTGGAAATAAAAATAGTGACTAGATATGATGAAATAGTGAATAGATATATGATAAATAAGAAAGAATATAAGACTGGTTACAGAATATAATAAACTTAAAATAGTGATAGATAAAAATAAAATTGTAGATGATGAACAGAAATTCTAATAGTGACAGATAAAATAATACAAGAATAAGAATATAAATTAGAAAAAATACATGTCAAGAAGGGATAAAATGTAAACAATAATATAAAGGGAAAGAAAAATGAGGAGGTAAACGGAAAGATACAAAATAAGAAGATTAAAATATAGAAAAAGGGAGGTTGAGTATGAAGAATTTAGAAAAAAAAAAAAAAAACTAGTTTAATTATAGATATGGATAAGATACCAGACAAGAGGGGTTACATAGGTAAAGTGTAATAATACAAGCATAAATAGAAAGAAAAGCTTGATCAATTTCAAAAATTAAACATTGAAAAATACATATCTATGAACTATGAAGAATGAAAAGAAAAAGAAAATATAAGTAAGGGAAGTTAAATTTCAATGTTCAATGTTCAATGTTAAATTTCAATGTTCAATGTTCAATGTTAAATTTCAATGTTTAATTTTTGAAATTTATCAAGCTTTTCTTTCTATTATTGCTTGTATTATTACACTTAACCTATGTAACCCCTCATGTCTGGTATCTTATCCATATCTATAATTAAACTAGTTTTTTCTAAATCCTTCATACTCAACCCCCCTTTTGCTATATTTTAATCTTCTCTTTTTGTATCTTTCCGTTTACCTCCTCATTTTTCTTTTCCTTTATATTATTGTTTACATTTTATCCTTTCTTGACATGTATTTTTTCTATTTTATATTCTTATTCATGGATTATTTTATCTGTCACTATTAGAATTTCTGTTCATCATCTACAATTTTATTTTTATCTATCACTATTTTAAGTTTATTATATTCTGTAACCAGTCTTATATTCTTTCTTATTTATCATATATCTATTCACTATTTCATCATATCTAGTCACTATTTTTATTTCCACTCTTGTACCACTTTATATATTCTTGTTACTGCTACGTTTTTATATATTTCTGTTTGTTTCTCTCTCTTAGCCCTGAAGATGGCCTACATTGTAGGCCGAAACGTCGGCACATAATAAATAAGTTAAGCTTATTTTGGTGTTTTGATTGACTGCACCCCCAACTATTTCTTCCTTAAATATCGCATTTATGTGCGATGTACATGTGCGTAACTATCAGGGCTTTACAATCCCCTGGGTTCCTGAGTACAGTACACCGCACACTCTCATCAGATAGGGCACACTTACAGCTATACAAATACACACACAAAGGTCGCTAACAATAAACACCCTAGGGTAACCGTCCCTAGGAAGCCGCTCCGGATGGAGTAGTACGTCGAGAGGCTCTGAGGTAGCCCCTCCACTGGACTCGGGAGCTGTGGGCCGACAATCGATTCTCCTTAAAAGAACCTATTATGAAACCAAGAAAAGAAGCTGGACTGAAATTACGGCAACGACCTGACAAACATCTAAAGGATATAACATTAGGATTACGTTATACAGACCTGGGACACTTAAAAGCGACTAAATGAGGTGGACCAGTATAAAGATGACTTAGTAGCAATCAAAGAAATCAGACGGACAGGCAAAGGAGTCCTGGAGAAAGAGAATCATGGTATATCCAGATGTCAAGAGAAATTTCATTCTAGAATTTGCTACCGAGGGATGAAAGGAGTGCTTTAACATTATAGCTTTGTAAGCTGTCACGCGCAAACCCAACAATCTAATGATGAGAATATAGATGAGTTCTATGAACTCCTCGAAAGGTCCATGAGGTTTGAAAAGACGATTGTCCGCTATAATATGCGAAGATCTGCCTTGTAGATTTTAATAAGAAGGACAGGAAAGTATTTATTTCGCAACCATCAGGAGGCGCAGCCTACACCCTCAAACTGACGAAAATAGGCAAAGGCTTTTACATCTTAAATCTACTCATGGCGACGACCATATTCCAACACAAGAATATTGATAAGGTGACCTGGAGATCGCTAGATGGACAGATCCAGAATTGACCATATTCATCAAAAATGTTAGGCATAGGTCGAGTATAATGGATGTGAGGTTCTTATAAGGAGCAAATGTGGCTCTAACCATTATTTCTCTATTGCTATAGTATAGTATGAAAGAGTATAGTAGAGACCGCTATTAAGGGCTAGAGTATCGAATGAAATACGAGTTTAATCACCGAAGAATAGAAAATAAAACGTCTTGAAACTGAAAAGGGAAGAAGACCAAGAGACTTGCAGCAATCAATTAATGCTAAATCTAACAACCTCTAACCGTGAATATGAGAATCCAGAAGGCAGATGGAATGGGCCAAAACTATACAAGCTACACTGGGTTTTAATGAACCGATCAGGAGAAATAGCTGGTTTGACGACGAATGTAGAAATGTCGCTGAAGAAAAGAACAGATTCTATAACCAGATGTTTTTGAGGTGCACTAGAGCATCAATGAAATTGTACCGTGTGAAAAGAAAAGAAAATTCACAGCAGGAAAAAGAGAGAATGGGAGGAAAATTAAATAGCAGATTTGGAGAGACAGAAAGAGGCAAGAGATGAATATTCTACGCTGAACATTCTTCCAAAATGTTAACAGTGCAAAAGCTCCCTTTCATCCGAAAACATGTTCCTTCAGACTAGAAGATGGCACAATAACGTTAAAGGTGGATGAGATACTGGACCGATGGGGAAGACACTTTGGCAAAAGACGTAATGAGGAGATATGATAGTGAAATAGTCAACTAGCACCTGAGGGAGACATGAATCCACCAGATGAAGAAGATATAAGAGGAAGAATGAAAAATCGCAGAGTGCCTAGCAGTGATAATCTATCCTAGCACTTATTTAAATTCGGCGGAGAAGATATCATAAAAGAACTGAGAGAGATATTTTTGGTATTTGGATCAAATAAGAGATGCCTTAATATGTCCTCTTGGAAGAACACAGTGATATGTCTAATCTATAAAAGTATATATCAGGTTAACTGTGATAATTACTGAGGAATCAATCTCTCTAATCAACTGCTCATACAAGTACTCCAACCTACTATATGCCAGATTGCTACCAAATGCTGAAAGAAAAAAAGGTGAACACGATTGTGGGTTTACAAAAAATAAATCTACAATAGATCAAATCTTCACCCTCAGGATGATCTTAGAAAAGGCAAGGGGACAGAAATGGGAATAGGGTGTCGCAGCCTACAAGGCTACAAAACTTCTGTACAACTGCTTTGGAAACGCGTCGTCTCGTAAGCTTTCATTGCCTTTAAAAAGCACAAATCCTGATAAGGTGCTTTTACTGCTAAAATGCATTGGAGCCAGAGTTTGACGTAGGATGTCTCGATAAAGAGATAGACATCCAGCAGTGCTGCATTATCCTTGTTTGAAATTCTGAATTGGGAGCTTAGTAATGATATTTTTAATGAATAAATGGCTATCGCCATCCACCGAGCTTGGTGAAGAATTCTAGCAGTTTATCAATTTCTGAAACATTCCAACAAGATAACTTCTCCCTACAGATTTGTATTTTCTCAGCATCGACATTTTTCCAGTTTTCTCGGAACTTTTTGAACAACGGAATGTCTAGGCTTGTAGTTACTTGGCTGATTTTGGCTTCAAACACACTTTTTAATACCAATTCGTAGACGTGATGACGGCAAGCAAAAATAAGCATTTCTCTCCCCAGTTTTTGTCCCAGAAGCACACATGCACTGTGTCCTCAAAATTCCATTCGAAAATGGCGTTCCAAACTGCCTGTGCCTGTTCGCCTCCTGATGAGTTGCCCAATTTTGGCACAGCGAGAAGTTGTTCGTTATTATCATAGGAAACAACCATCGGTAGGCGTTCTTCTTTAGATTTACGCGGATCTAGAGCCGGCAACAGTTTGCAATTCCAGTGGACAGTTACCGTATCCGGTTCTTTGTTATGAAAGTTAACCTTTATAGCTTCAGCCTTAAATGTTCCCATTTCTGTTCGAATACTATGGATTGATGACTTGCTTATAGCAAATTCGTCCGTACTATGCCCTACTGCTTCAATAGTAGCTTCAATTATAAATACAGAATCTCTCACACTTAACTGACACCTAATGCGGCAACTAACTTCGGAGTTATGAGTTTTGTCCGTATAGAAGTTTTATCGGGCTGAGAGGAAGGACTAGGCCTATTTTCTTGTAAATTTGTAATTTCAGAATCAGAAGATGAGTTTTCTTGTAGTGGCTCATAAGATGATGTCGATGGAGCTAACGATGAAAAATATTTAGCATGTTGCTTTTCCTCCTCAATGTTTCTAAGGCGCGCCTTTTCTTCCTTTTCTGTTAGTTTTTTGTCCATTCCGGCCGACAGCAAGTGACCAGGCCGACTTGGTTCTTTTTGGCGCTGCAAGAAGATTCGATCTTCATTAATTTTAATCAGCTGAAGCACATAATATAATATATATGTATATATATATATATATATATATATATATATATATATATATATATATATATATCTCCTTTTTGTAACTTTTTAACTCCACTGACATGTTGATTACTCAAAAGTAATGCGTTTATTAATAAAACAAACAATTAATAACAAGCAATCAATGCGAGATTTCCGTCTCCTAATACTGTGCAAGTACAGAAACGTTTCGATGCAAGTCGGCACGGATTGGCGTGATCCTAAGTTCCTTAAACTTTAGGTTTAGATTATTTGAGACCATTCAAACAGAATTAGAGGTATGCTTTAAAAAATATCACTTTAATTTTTTTGGGACAACCTAGAATACAACCTTCAAGCTCAACATTTATTTGCTGATTTCACGTCAGTTGCACAAAACTATATCTGAAATGAATATATTTATGAAATAAATCTTAAAAGTGACAGCAAACATATCGATATGTTCCTCTGCTCTTCATCATATTCATGAATATAATAAATAAATATGTAGGAGAAGAACGGAATATGTATCGATTGGTTACTGGGAAGACTCCAGGGGACGACAAAGATGGGGAGGGACAGAGAAAAATGCAGATCCTGGGGTAGAAACCCGAAGCATAAAGGAACTTGGAGGAAGTAAAAGATGAAGCAAATATTTACCTATGAGATAGGCAGGATTCCAAACCACCCATGAGGTTCTGCCTGTGGTTTCGTTACCCATTTTTTAAAGTGGATGGTTCGCTTCACTGAATTCAGTAGCAGTGCCTGCTAATGAAATCAGTTTAGCCCTATGAAACCACTGCCTCCATTCTCTTCAAAAGTTCAAGAGTTCTATAATCTTCCTTATCCACTTACCTTTTTCTTTTATATAGAATCATCATCTTTTCTGACATTTTTTTCCAATTGGTCACTCGCTTCACTGGATGCAGTAGCCGTCGCCCCAAACTGCTTCTGTAATCAGTGAATACCCAATGAAATAATGTGCTTTTTTCGTCCGCAATGTCAACTTTTCCATGGTTCCCCTTTCCCTTTCTCTTTCATATAGGATCATCATTTTTTCTGATAGTCTATTCTTGATTTCTTTTCAATGGGTCGCTCGCTTCACTGAATGCAGTAGCCGTTGCCTCAAACTGCTTCTGCAATCAGTGAATACCCAATGAAATAATGTGCTTTTTTCGTCCGCAATGTCAACTTTTCCATGGTTCCGCTTTCCCTTTCTCATTCATATAGGATCATCATTTTTTTTGATAATCTATTCTTGAAGTCTATTCTTGATTTCTTTTTAATGGGTCGCTCACTTCACTGAATGCAGTAGCCGTCGCCTCAAACTGCTTCTGCAATCAGTGAATACCCAATGAAATAATGTGCTTTTTTCGTACGCAATGTCAACTTTTCCATGGTTCCCCTTTCCCTTTCTCTTTCATATAGGATCATCATTTTTTCTGATAGTCTATTCTTGATTTCTTTTCAATGGGTCGCTCGCTTCACTGAATGCAGTAGCCGTTGCCTCAAACTGCTTCTGCAATCAGTGAATACCCAATGAAATAATGTGCTTTTTTCGTACGCAATGTCAACTTTTCCATGGTTCCCCTTTCCCTTTCTCTTTCATATAGGATCATCATTTTTTCAGATAGTCTATTCTTGATTTCTTTTCAATGGGTCGCTCGCTTCACTAAATGCAGTAGCCGTTGCCTCAAACTGCTTCTGCAATCAGTGAATACCCAATGAAATAATGTGCTTTTTTCGTACGCAATGTCAACTTTTCCATGGTTCCGCTTTCCCTTTCTCATTCACATAGGATAATCATTTTTTTTGATAGTCTATTCTTGAAGTCTATTCTTGATTTCTTTTTAATGGGTCGCTTACTTCACTGAATCCAGTAGCCGTCGCCTCAAACTGCTTCTGCAATCAGTGAATACCCAATGAAATAATGTGCTTTTTTCGTCCGCAATGTCAACTTTTCCATGGTTCCGCTTTCCCTTTCTCATTCACATAGGATCATCATTTTTTTTGATAGTCTATTCTTGAAGTCTATTCTTGATTTCTTTTTAATGGGTCGCTCACTTCACTGAATGCAGTAGCCGTTGCCTCAAACTGCTTCTGCAATCAGTGAATACCCAATGAAATGATGTGCTTTTTTCGTACGCAATGTCAACTTTTCCATGGTTCCGCTTTTCCTTTCTCATTCGTATAGGATCATCATTTTTTTTTTATAGCCTATTCTTGATTTCTTTTTAATGGGTCGCTCAATTCACTGAATGCAGTAGCCGTCGCCCCAAACTGCTTCTGCAATCAGTGAATACCCAATGAAATAATGTGCTTTTTTCGTACGCAATGTCAACTTTTCCATGGTTCCGCTTTCCCTTTCTCATTCATATAGGATCATCATTTTTTTTGATAGTCTATTCTTGAAGTCTATTCTTGATTTCTTTTTAATGGGTCGCTCACTTCACTGAATGCAGTAGCCGTTGCCTCAAACTGCTTCTGCAATCAGTGAATACCCAATGAACTAATGTGCTTTTTTCGTACGCAATGTCAACTTTTCCATGGTTCCGCTCTCCCTTTCTCATTCATATAGGATCATCATTTTTTTTGATAGTCTATTCTTGAAGTCTATTCTTGATTTCTTTTTAATGGGTCGCTCACTTCACTGAATGCAGTAGCCGTTGCCTCAAACTGCTTCTGCAATCAGTGAATACCCAATGAAATAATGTGCTTATTTCGTACGCAATGTCAACTTTTCCATGGTTCCGCTTTCCCTTTCTCATTCATATAGGATCATCATTTTTTTTGATAGTCTATTCTTGAAGTCAATTCTTGATTTCTTTTTAATGGGTCGCTCAATTCACTGAATGCAGTAGCCGTCGCCCCAAACTGCTTCTGCAATCAGTGAATACCCAATGAAATAATGTGCTTTTTTCGTCCGCAATGTCAACTTTTCCATGGTTCCGCTTTCCCTTTCTCATTCATATAGGATCATCATTTTTTTGATAGTCTATTCTTGATTTCTTTTTAATGGGTCGCTCACTTCACTGAATGCAGTAGCCGTCGCCTCAAACTGCTTCTGCAATCAGTGAATACCCAATGAAATAATGTGCTTTTTTCGTCCGCAATGTCAACTTTTCCATGGTTCCGCTTTCCCTTTCTCATTCATATAGGATCATCATTTTTTTGATAGTCTATTCTTGATTTCTTTTTAATGGGTCGCTCACTTCACTGAATGCAGTAGCCGTCGCCTCAAACTGCTTCTGCAATCAGTGAATACCCAATGAAATAATGTGCTTTTTTCGTACGCAATGTCAACTTTTCCATGGTTCCGCTCTCCCTTTCTCATTCATAAAGGATCATCATTTTTTTGATAGTCTATTCTTGAAGTCTATTCTTGATTTCTTTTTAATGGGTCGCTCACTTCACTGAATGCAGTAGCCGTCGCCTCAAACTGCTTCTGTAATCAGTGAATACCCAATGAAGTAATGTGCTTTTTCCGTCCGCAATGTCAACTTTTCCATGGTTCCGCTTTCCCTTTCTCATTCATATAGGATCATCATTTTTTTGATAGTCTATTCTTGAAGTCTATTCTTGATTTCTTTTTAATGGGTCGATCACTTCACTGAATGCAGTAGCCGTCGGCTCAAACTGCTTCTGCAATCAGTGAATACCCAATGAAATAATGTGCTTTTTTCGTACGCAATGTCAACTTTTCCATGGTTCCGCTTTTCCTTTCTCATTCATATAGGATCATCATTTTTTTTGATAGTCTATTCTTGAAGTCTATTCTTGATTTCTTTTTAATGGGTCGCTCACTTCACTGAATCCAGTAGCCGTCGCCTCAAACTGCTTCTGCAATCAGTGAATACCCAATGAAATAATGTGCTTTTTTCGTCCGCAATGTCAACTTTTCCATGGTTCCGCTTTCCCTTTCTCATTCATATAGGATCATCATTTTTTTTATAGTCTATTCTTGAAGTCTATTCTTGATTTCTTTTTAATGGGTCGATAACTTCACTGAATGCAGTAGCCGTCGGCTCAAACTGCTTCTGCAATCAGTGAATAACCAATGAAATAATGTGCTTTTTTCGTACGCAATGTCAACTTTTCCATGGTTCCGCTTTCCTTGTTTGATGTCCACTCTCCCTCTCACTCCCATCATCTTTAGTTTCTGCTCCCACTCCATAAATCAGTCTCTTTCCTGTTATGTGTATTTTTTCTTTAGTCTTCTTTACTCTATCCTCTTAACTCAAGCCTCTGTTCTCTGTTTTCTTATGTTCCCAACTACCTTTCTCGCTGTCTGCTTAGTGTGTAACCGCCTTTTCTCCGGACCAGGAACATATCCTTCTATCATACGCCTTAGTTCATTTTTCTCTGACATGTTGCTCTACTCCAGCCTGGTGTTCAATAATTCATTATTTATTTTATGTAAACACTCATATCATAGCAATCATTTTTCAACAATGGTTCTAATTTATCTATTTCTTTCCACATATGTAATGTGTTGTTATCTATTGGGAATAATAATAGTAATGAGTACAGAAAATTAATATGATAATTAACTAATAGGGTAATGTAGTATTTGTTATTCGGCCATTGTATTATGTTTAGAATGTTCGGTATTTGAAAAATAACACGCCTTTGGCAAAACAAGAAACATATTTTATTTCAATTAGAATTAATAAATAACACACATAGAATATATAACCTGTATAGCACCTTCTATTCTCCCTATTCCTAAACACATGGCGGAAAACGAGATAAAGATGCAACACATGGGAGAAATATGGAAATAAAGGACAAGAATAAGTGAGACTTGACAAAGGCAAGGTGTTTATTTACTCAGGAGTGTCGGCTGGACTGAGGACCAAGGAGGGAGTTGGCATGATCGTGTCTGAACGGCTGTTTGCAAATGAAAGCTGGGGCCCATTGTACAAGCATTGGAACAATTAAAAGCCGCAGAAATGAGATACCTGAGGAGAGTAGGTGGCTAAACCAGAACATTAGCGGTTGAAAAGAGACAGCTGAAATGGTTTGGCCACCTTTGCCGAATGCAGGAAGATCGGTACCCGAGAAAGATCTTTGAAGCTAGGGCAACTAGAAGACGTCCCTAATGTAGGCTAACATGGCAGAACCACAAATCTTCAAGCTGAAACAACAAAGAGGACAAGGCCTGAATGACATGAAGGCGCTGTCCAGGAACCGAGATGCGTGGCTGGCAAGGACGGAGGCACCTTCCCGCTGAAAAGCACAAGGAAGAAGAAGAAGAAGGTTATAAATATATGATCATGAAGGTTGAAAATAAAACAAAATTGGCAAATAACACATACGTATTTGTACAAATAATTAAGAATTAATTGTTCGAATCTTGTATAATATTAAATTATAAACACACTACTTAAAATCATAAAAATTATAATTATTTATAAATTAAAAAGAAGTATTTAATGGCTTATTTATGAAATAAATATTTAAAGTGACAGGAAACTTATCGATGTGTTCCTCTGCTCTTCATCATATTCATGAATATAATAGAAGGTAAGCACGATTGAAATGAATATGGAAGACGGACGATGTAAAGTATATGTGACAAATAATCTCTCAGCTGAATTTGGCACCAACAAAGGTTTAAGACATGGAGATACACTATCATGCCCACTCTTTAATCTAATTCTGGAGTATGTGATCTGCAAAGCAGGGATCTAACGAACCGGCACAATTTTCCACAAGACACTTTGGAGCTCATAGGAAGGTCCTTTAATGAATTGGAAAATACATTCCTTAATATGGTACAAAGCTGCTGATGAAGTGGGATTAGAAATTAATCAGGCCAAAACTAAATACATGCACGTTTTATTAAGATAAGAGGCCTGGATATTGAAAGAATAAACTCCTTTACCTACTTGGGCATCACCGACAAGAACGATGATAATTTTTCGATAGATATCAAGAAGCAAATAAATGCTTTTTCAGAATAAACCAACATATCCAAAGCAAATTTTTGTCGTGGAATGTGAAAACGTAGCAATACAAAAGGCTCATTCGGCCTGTCCTACGGTTCAGTAGCCTCAGTCCTAAAGAAAGCCGATGAAAGATCACTCCAAACACTTAAAATGGAAGATTTTCGGCGAAGATATGTATATATTAGAGAGGGGAAACCAAGGAGAAGACGTACCAATGCGGAGCTGGCAAATCTATTTCAGCCCCCGACGCGGTCAAAATAATAAACCTTTGTAGGTTGTGCTGAGCTGGCCATGTGGCCATAATGAAAAGTGTCGAAGGACCAAGAAGAATAATTGAAGAAAAAGTACAAGGCACAAGATATGAGAAGAGATATCAGATCTGGAAAAATATAATGGCGATGTGGGGGAACTGAACCATTTCCTCCAATGCTGTGATGGTATTTTTTGTCATTTTGTTATCCTATTAGGAGGATGCAGGTGCCTAAAGATGTAACAGGGATTCGGAGACGAATTCGGAGGGATTAGTTCCGGACATGGCGGAGCGTCTTGTTCTTATCAATAACCTGCTCAAAAAGGGGGCTCAACTCATTACGCGATAATTGGCAAAGCTAACACTACATTAGCTGTTTTTTTTTTATCATTCAGTTAGAATTTTCCTGGAAGGTGTTATGTCTAGAAAGGTGAAAAAACAATTCAAATAATGAATGACGGTGACACGGGAAGGGAATAAGGGATAAGGGACTTAGCCCCTAAGATGTCTATCTCTGTATTATTACTTGCTTGGTTATCTTCTATTTTAATTTATACTTCGTGAAACGGTCGCCATTATCTAAAATACCAACATGAATTCCTATAATATATTCTATTATGCCTGTATAATAAAATAATTTTATATTATTTTTATGTTTCTAGTTATATTAATGTCAACTATCTATTTAATTATTGCCAAATAAAATTATTTAATTATTGCCAAAATTAAAATAAATCAATAAAAGCTCTAACACTGTCATCAATAAACTTCAAACTTCTATCGATGGATGTCCAGGTTGAGATGAAGAACACATTTTTTGTATTGAATTAATTCTCTATAATATTTCCAGTAAAGGAATTGAAACAGTTCACTAATTAGAAGTGTCACGTACTACGAGGAGTGAAATATAAACAGACAATAATTTCTTCAGTTTGAATGGGAAGCAAACAGGTTGCGGAGACTTGGTAATGATCCGAATCCATATGGATGAACCTAAGTCGGATGGCAGTGAGTAGAGACCAGATGTGGCTGTAACAGTTGAGCAAACATCTAAGCTTTATATAAAGCCAGCTTTATACCGCAATTCTTCTCAAATTTAAATTAATCATTTTCCCCCTTAACCCCACTTTTCGCCATGCGGTTAGTTCAATGCCTGAGGTCACCCTGTTGCAATTCTGAAGGTCCATGTATATAATGGCTTCACCTCTGGGTTGAAATAAATAATGAATTAATTATTTATTTATGACTTAATCTGTGTCACCGGCTGAAAATTTCGCAAACCAACGGTTCACCATTCATGGTTCGATCGTTTCTGCAGCTTGGGTTTCCGAGTGTCAACATTAAAAAAAAAAAAACATTTCATACGATTCGGCCTAATATATTCAAACCCTCCACTACATTTACAGGTCAACAACAGGCTTTCCTTTAAGTATCACAGCACTTTTTCTCAATCAGATGCATTTGTCATAGGTACACGTATATATATATATATATATATATATATATATATATATATATTTTGTAATTTTGGTTACACTTTACAAGCGGTGACAGCATTGGACTACTCAGGACTCGAAAGCCCTTTTTTCTAAAGCACGTTTCTGATATTTATATGCATCACATTTCAGTTCTTTTTCATGTTCTCTCGGCCATTCACATGAATTTTTTCCATAGTTGAATCAATCTCACTTTAATAAAAAATAACTTAGTAATTCAACCTTTTTTGACGTAAATACGTCTTTAAAATTGCTTCTACAGTGGGATTGAATTAAAAAAAAACGAATGACAACAAAATTGGGGCATAGAGTTTGTTTTTGCTGCTACATATCTATCTCCATCTTCATCCAAAATTTAATTATACCACTAGATAGCTAAGTGATCAAAGAATTCATGACGATAAGTGAGGGCTGTAACGCAGGGTTGTGGAGAGGGAAGCACCGCAATTTTGAGGTCATTTTTCTGCGTATCGAGATTTCCATGAAGTATAACTTTTGGCTCGAAGAAGCAACGTTTTATATGCAATCGATAAATTTTGACAATAACCGACGATTGTAACTTAAACGAACAAGTTCAAATCGTTGACTGTTGCCAAAATTTATCGATTAAGTATAAAACATGTGTGTAAAATATTGATAGTGATTATAATACAGTGTAGAATAAAAAACAAAATATAATATACATAAAAAATATATAATATGTCGTCCTATACGCGTCGAAAAGCCAAATCCCAAAACAGAATTCGTATACGGCTGGGAAGGACTTTTCAAGAGCGATCGAATGATAACAATTAAACACCATAAGACCAAGTCAAGCAGTGCCGGGAACGTAAAAGAATGAAAACGGGAGAGCAGATCAACAACAATGTCAGTAAATCTGCAGCAGGGGCGGTTGACATTATGCTATTGGATGATGAAATCGGTACTATATCGACAATGGACTGTGTAGGCTGTGCAATCGACTGTGCACGATCGTCGATTATGAAGACACATTGGGCAGCAACTGGTGCACGTTTAACTACGACGTTAGTCTAAAATCCATTCCGGACATAAGGGTGTGTGTGATCTTCTATGGTTTCTTCTGCTTAATACTTTCCTTGATGAGCCAGTAGCGGACTTCAAACTGTGCGGTACTTGTAAAAAATCACTGGATTAGGTCAAAGTCCCCACGTTGTCACGTTTGTGTATCCACCAGAGCAGCAAGGGTTGCCCGCATTGGATCCGATCAATGCACGTCTAGTATCATCGCGACTGCCATTCATGCAGATGTGTAGGTTGTACGTAAGCAGGTAGGGTATCATCGGACAAGTCCCCCGTGGATGTTGACACAATGGTGCAATAGCTCCCGCGTCAACTGGACGATGATCGGGCCTTCAATGTTAAAATAAAGAAGAACATGACACATAAATCTACGTATCTGAGCGGCGTGGTTAAAAAGTCGGTAGTAAAAACTTGGCTATTATTCTTACCAGATCATTAATTGTATCAACATTACAAGGTTACAGTACACTGGAATTCCTTTCATGCTAATTCAATAACTGGTAGTGTGTCCGATGATGATCCGATCGAGCATCGACAGTGTGACAGATGTGGAAAGGAGTCGGAGGTTCTACCTGCTCACTATGCTTTGGAATGAAGTACATTGTTTCGAATATTGCTCCGGGCCAGCATTCAACACCACAGAATGCAGAACAACTACCGTTTCCTCTGATATAATATGTAGTGCTGGTTACTCGGTCCACCCAACCGCCTCTCCCATTTGCCCTGAAGATGGCCGACAAGGTAGGTCGAAACGTCGGCACACATTAAATATGTCTTGTACTTATTTGGTGTTGTTTTTTTGACTGCACCCCCCCCCCCAACTATCTCCATTCTCCATAAATGATAATATTTTAAATTTTTTATATAAAAAATATTACCCGTTACATAAATGTAGTCCCATAACACTGCCACACCCAATTTTTTATTTTATTTAAACGCTATCTTTAAATACATACAGTTTTTAGGTATTATAGAAATTATAAATATTTAATCGTAGATAGAAGTTATTAACTTATCTAACAAATTATGTTTATTTTTCATTTTGCTCGGAATATATGAATTTTGTTAGTTACACTATGTTTTGGTGAAGTAGAAGAGGACTTGTTATCAATTAGAAATTTTTTTTTTTTAATTCCGGTTATTTTGACCTTTCACCCGTCTTGGCTTAGCTCCTGGCCACATCGAGATGGTAACGTATCATTCAAGTTATAAAAGGAACATTTAGCAATAAGAGGAAAGCAGCCGGGAATGGTGCCTTCACTTACATTTCTTAGTAGTCATAAGGTGATATTATTTGTAATAACATCCCAATTTCTTTCTTCTAAAATATCATTGTTTTATCACTTTTTATTCCCTTCCATTTCCTTGAGTGTGGAAGATGATTGTATCCTCTCATTAGCTATAATTTTTTATGGCTGTACACTCGTACTACCATTACTAAAATCACTATAAATAATTGAATGCAGCCTTTCTTAAATCCTTTTACTCAATTCGAACTAAACCTGGACATAACTATATCATCAGCATGCTTACTTAGTGGTTACAAACTATGGACGCAGAACACCTGAGAGGCAACAGATCCTTCTCGTTTACATTCGCAGGAGTGCAAGAAGAACAATTCCTACAAAGAAGCCTCTCTCACCCCTACCGTCCAAGTGGTGCAACAACCAAGAGTTGAAAAGTAATAATAATCAACTGATAAAAACATTTCTTAAAACATGTGGAAGAAAATGGTCCGGGTAGAGGTCACAAACCTCCTGTTCCCTCCATCCAAAACCTCCATCCAGGGAAATTTGTGACCTCTACCCGGACCACTTTCTTCCACATATATTATCAAGGTCAACAGTTATCATTCAATTTCTTAAAACAGTTTAATGATGGATGGAATTGGTGAGGGGTGCAGTCATTGATAATACAAAATAAGCAAATATATTTTTTAATCGTGCTACCGTTGTACGGTGTAGTAAACAGTTTAATTGTGAAATTTTTAATTTTAAGTTTTTTTAAAGGCTGTGAGACACCTATACAGCGACGACATGTACCAGATAAGATGCGGGAACCACCTTTGGACTCTTTTCATGGTACTAAGGGATTGAAGCAAGGTTGTAGCATGTCACCCACTCTTTTCAAGATATACCTTCACGAGGCTGTAAAACCATGGTACAGGCAGTGTGGGGATGTTGGGCCGTTCATTGATGGCGAACAACTACTGTCCTTGTTCTTCGCTGACGACCAGGTCGTATTTTCCAGACGGAAATGAGTGTGAATGCCCTGAAGATGTGCTACGAAACGGTGGGCTTAAAAATTAAACTTCGAAAAGACCGAGTATATGGCCATCGCAGGTACTGATACAGGTCCGATTCTGGTTGCCAGGGAGGTCTGTAAAATAGTAAACGTATTCGTGTACCTGGGTTCTTGTATGGATGCTACCGGGTCGTCCGAGCATGACGTCAGAAGAAAGGTTGAGCAAGCCCGAAAGGCTACCAGAATGCTGCAGCCGGTCCTCTGGAATACAGAAATATCTGAAGAAAACAAACGCCGTATTTTCACAGCCATAATGGAAACCATCCTGATATATTCCTCGGAAACTTGGACTATGAGCCAGAACATGCGTATGTACTCAAAGTTGCATGCGGTTGAGATGGATTTCCGGAGCAGGTGTCTCCGTGCCACTAGGCTGGATAAAGTAAGAAACCAAGAAATTCGACAGAGGATGGAGGTAGTTATATCTACAAATGAAAGGATCGTACAGTGAAGAGAATAGCGTTTGAATGTTGGCCAAATCGAGTTCTGGATTCCGATCGAGTCCTGGGAGGAGACGACGCTAACGGCCCAGAAGCAGGTGGATGGAGGGAGTCCAGGAGGAAATGGCTGGTCGAGGACTCCAAGAGGATGATTGGATGAATCGGGAGATATGGAACTCTGCTCTGAATAGTTGAGGCAACCCTGATCGGAACGCCTATAAGATAAGATAAGTTTTTTTTCATTATTTAAAATTCTTCCCTGAATAAATATTTCTCATCAGGTTTTCTGTATGACATTATAATCTAAATGAGCTCCTATTGAAATGTTGAAAATCAATAAAATTATTGAGTATTAAAAATATAACCAATCATTTTGATTGTTATTATTTGTTACGGATATTTTAAGTTGAATATATCTAAAAATATCTATTTTATTTGAATGAGCACTTTGCCACTGGAGTGACCTAAAAATACCGGACTAATTATTCTACAGTATGATTTAAAGACATCAAAGTGGCGATTGAATTGTTAATAGCCCAAAGAGAGTATTGAGATATGAATAATTTTTAAGTTTTAATAATCAACTGGTAAACAGTATTGAATCTGAAAATATACTCTTAAGGAAATGATGCTTGTATTATTGATTCAAAGTTGGGCGTAGACGGAGCGATAAATGTCATCTTATTTTCTCCCCAATGGCAGGTTGTCCTCTTTCTCGGACCCTCCATTGTTGCGTTTGATTGTCAAACATTGAATGAGGCGTTTTCTATCTGGGATGCCATAGCAGTTCAGTTAAGGTGAAAGAACTTATACTAGAAACTCGAATGAATTTATTATGATAAATAACATTTTATGTCACTCGAATTATTTCAGCGAGCTGCAAAGGTATATATATATATATATATATATATATATATATATATATATATATATATATATATATATATATATATATATATATATTATTCTAGTATATAAAGAGTAATCACAGTTGAAACATACCGATGAAAATTTATTAAATAAAACAAAAAATCAGTAGCAAATACAAAAATTAATACAAAAATAGAATTAGAAAAAATGATAATACCTGAATAAACTGAATTGATGATGTTTCATTAGAATATTGGCATACCAACAGCCAAGAGAGAGTAGTTCTAGACTTATATGGAGAGGATTTTCCAATCGAAAGAGGGGTTCATCAGGGCGATCCTTTATCACCTGATCTATTCAACGCGGTTTTGGAAGATGTTTTCAGAAACCTTCACTGGGAGAATTTTGGGATAGACATTAATGGTAACAAAATGTCAAATCTGAGATTTGCTGATAATGTACTTCTCATTTCACACTCACCATCTGAACTGAAGAAAATGCTAGAAGAGCTGGTCCTAGTAGGAAAAGAAGCTGGGCTGAAGATAAATTTTAACAAATCAGCCTTGATGACAAATGCCGAAGAAGAAGAAATATTTCTTGGTACCAGCAAACTCCAATGGGTTAAAGAAACAATCTATCTAGGGCAACTCATATCATTTGCAGATAGATCCCAGAAAGAGGTGAATAGAAGGATTAAAATAGGTTTGTCCAAATTTTGGTCACACAAAATTATTTTCAAAAGAAACATGGCCATACATCACAAGAGAAAAGTTTTTGATGCTTGCATAATTCCTTCTTTAACTTATGGTTGCCAATAACGATAATAACGATATATCTAAATCTCTAGCAACCACTCAGCTTGCAATGGAGCGAAGTAGGCTAAGGAAAAGTAGATGGGAGAAAATAAAGAAGATAGAGCTACGGAAAATTACTGGTACGTGCGATATTTTCAAGACCATATCTGATCTTAAATGGCAGTGGGATGGACACATTGCAAGAATGGGACCAACACATTGGGCTAACGCAACAACAGATTGGTATCCAATACACCGCAGCCAATAGACCAGCTACGAGATGGCGGGACGACATACAAAACTTCATCGGAGTACTATGACACCGTTCTGCTTGGAACAGACGTAGCTGGGGCAAATTGGGAGAGGCTTGTGCCCAAAGAAGAGCCTTTTTTTCTTTTTAAAACTATGTAAATGTACATAGAAAGAGAGGAAAAAAAATAAAGCTTATTATTATTATTAATGAATACTATTCCCGTGAAGATTTCAAGGAGAGTGCTCGAATTTCAATCCAATAAGGGGTGGAAACAGGGGGATGGATACGCATGTCTTCTGTTCATTTTAAAGACTTGAAAAGACGCTAAATAATTCGAAAGAGGAACAAAAGAGTTTAGATCTTGGGCTTCGGTGAAGATATTGACATTGCTGGAAGATCCTGAGCTAAGTAACGCAATCCAACAGGCAGCTTAGCTGTTGGGCCATGGAATAAATGTTGCCAAAACTAAACTAAAAGGCTGACGGAGCTCAGAAAGATAAGACTTCTATTGAAATGGAAAACCCGTAATAATTTCAAAGAGTACAGGAATTTACCTTTCTCGGATCCCAAGCGACATGGACTATTGATATTTAGAAATAAGTTTCATAAAACTTGTAAGGTTAAGTTGGGCCGGCCATGTGATTTGGATAGGGGAGGGTGGCGTTCCCAAAAGAGCCCTTGAGGATAGGAAAGACCGCACCAGCAGGAGAATGGATTGCGTGGCGTTTGAATCCTGGATACTACTAGGCTTCTCGAACTGGAAGGCAGCGCCAAAGGAGCGACCTGGATGGCGGAAGCACCCAGAGGAGTCCAAGACCTCCCCCCGGGTTTTTACTGCCGACTAGATAGGCAGATATTACACTGTGGTAAGACATCAATATGATATGTCGAAAAGGTACAATTCGGAAAAACATACAGTCATAAACATTGGATCACATTCTAACAATGAAGTGCGATTTGCAGCTAATTCGTGATAGTTATATAGTGCTCCATGTGGCAACCATTGAAGTTTATAATCATTCAAAAATCAAATAACTAATCAAAAATTAGTTTATCATCATTAAAACTAACAAATATACAATAATGTGTGCATACTAAGAGGTTTTTTTGGTTATACTCATATTCACTAATAGTGAAAACAGATTTGTAGTAAATTAGCAGCAAATAATAAAAGGACATTAAAATTACGATCTAATTCAACCGAAAATAGAAAGTTATTTTTACATTATACTGAATTTAAATGAAAAAAGACAATGGAAGTCCATTAATAGTACTCACTAATTCTTCAGATTATAAGTTACACTAAATTAATTAATTAAAGAAATGTACTGCTTCTCGTTAATGATTTGATGATGATGTGATCCTGGGAATGGATGAGCGCGTAGATAATCAGTGAAGTTATAGTTTTTAGTTAGGAGGGGGGGGGGTGGTGTTTTTACGGTCTGAAAATCGTTCATAACCATTGGATATATAATAAAACGTCATAACATCATGATTATTTTAATGTTATAGTGTATATACACATAAAGATAAAGATATATATATATATATATATATATATATATATATATATATATATATATATACTTACTTTATTATCAGGATTGGTAACTTAATACAAGGTGCAATTTTCTATTTTTTATTGCAAGTTTTAAATAGAAGATTATTTTTTAAATATCTTGGTTATTCTATTTGTTTGATGTTTAGAAGAATAGTATAAGAGTGCGGTATTTGTTTTTTCTTGTGAGTAGGACACATGAAATCATCCACCCAAAGAATGAAAATTGAAGATAGCTTGGAAGGGGTGCTTCTCCTTTTTTTCACTATCTTAGGCCAATGTCTTATTACCCTCACTCTTTTGGGAATAGATTTTTTCTGTCAGTTAAATCACAAAGTCGGTAGAAACACCTTTATGTTATTTATTTTCACTGTGAATAATACATCTCTTTCCAATTTATTAAAAAGCAGGATCGCTATTCTTCCTCATTGATCGCAAGAATTATATCCGTTATGTTTCTTTCTTCCAATATCCTTCTAGTTTTCGAAAGTTAAGTTTCCTAGGACCATAAGCATTTCTGCTCATTAAATGGCCCGATCTGAACTGTTAAGTGAAAGAAGGGCTCGATTACTTCATTATCAGCGTTATCAGTGAATAATGGCCCAGCCTTTCCTTCCGATTCCCAACCCCTTCATTTAACAACCCTCACCGCGATTGTGAATGGTTTCACAATTACGGAACTGAAATGAATATTTAAAACTAGCTATATATATATATATATATATATATATATATATATATATATATATATATATATATATATATATATTCCACGTTACTTTTTTGTAATTTATCTGTTTATAAAGTTTACGATGGCAATAGTTTGCAACGAAACAATCATTTAATATTTATAAGGCATGTTTATACACAAATATTGCCATTTGGACATTTAATATCCATCATATTATATCATTTATACTTCAGCAAGGCTTGTGATTAAACTATTTTTTTCTTATTTCATATTATTATACTTTGTTACTATTCAACGTTTAGCTGTTCCAATAATGTGGAATGAAATGTCCAATAATGCCCTCAAATAAATCAAATCATTTACCAACTAAATGTTCATCCTTGAATTATTGTAGTTCAACGTCTCAAAGCAAAATAAAATATTTTATGAATATTTTATTTGAAAAGAAAAGATATGGCCAGGTCCGGCCATCTCTCGAATGGTCATCTCTCGAACTCGAAGCCGAGACCTATTTTGGATCTAGTTGACTAGAAGTCGTTAATATTATTATAATTTATTTTATTTTTATATTATATAATTTTTTAAATATTTTATTTGAAAAAAAAGATATGGCCAGGACCGTGACTCGAACCCTTTCTTGAGTGCTTTCTGTAAGAATTTGTTGCCATGACCTGTTCCTGGATCGCCAAAAGGAATCCTTCAGTCTCGGGGAACATTTTTCCTGTGGTTAACCAACGGACAGACGCTTCTAAATTTTTCATGATAAGCAGAAACCAATATTTACTTTAAGAGTGTATATTGATAATCTATAGTAATATACGAGGAAATGGGATTTTACGACGACATTAAACAGACACACGGTACATGTATGCTCATGAAGGTTTTTAAAACTCATATATAAAACTAGCCGCCGCTAAAAATAATAGAACATTTTTACTACGATGCCGGTCAGGACAACTGGTACCGCCACACATTGATAGTACATTCAAACGTATAAATGCAACTTGTAAAATTGAAAAAATATATCAAACAGAATTCAATACAGCCCTCTATAGGTTTAAAAACACATTCTAAATATGGAAATAAATAGCGCAATATTTAAACTAGACAAAATAAACAAAGACATTGAAAACTACAAAACCTAATTGCGTAAAATAATACCACAAAATATCTACGAAAAATTTTATAATACAATCAATAATTCAAACGAAAAAACATTTAATCAAATAAAAGAAGATCAAATAAAAAAGATATCAAAAGTAAATAATAAAAGATCGGTTAATATAGGAATTGATTACTAATACAGTATTTCCATCAGACGTGAAGCAGTTTTTATCTCCCGGCCCTAAATATTGTATAAATTATGAACCAAATCAATTACCCGTAACATCTATCATTAGTGACATTGAATATATAATACAAAATAATGTGGAAGAAACTGATCGTGATGAAATAAGAGGCAAATGCGTTAGTATAATTACAAATTACAAAAATAATAAACCTAATAATAATAACAAGAAAAATTTTAACATACAAAAATTGAACAAAAAAAACCAAACAATTTTTAAAAACACAATCTAATATAATAATCACAAAAACAAACCAAACTGTCGCGATCAACAATGACGAATACATAAATAAAACTCAGCTATTACTAAATGATGTCCAATCTTATAAAATGGTCGGTTCCAATCCTACAAATAAATTGATGACAGACACCAACATAACTCTAGGATTATTAAAGAAGAATAATTACATTGATATAAAAACATACAAAAAACTCATTACTAATTCCCCGACTTCCCCTAAATTATATACAGTTATAAAAAATCATAATCACGGAAACCCAGTCAGACCTATAGTATCATTCATAAATTCACCTACGTATGAGCTTTCAAAATACTTAGCCGAATTCTTAAATCACTTATCTACAAATAAATATAATCTTAAAGATTCATTTGAATTTCATCAAAAAATCACAAATATTAAAATTCCTAAAGGTTATAAATTATTTTCATTAGATGCCCTCATCTTTATTTACTAACATATGCATTTCCAAAATAAAAGAGAGAGAAATGCTTTATTTTCAGCAATGCTGTCCAACTATATTGGATTGCCGTAATACACAGCATACTGTTCAATCCATATCGGACATATTGTACATTACAATTTGTTTGTCAATGCATACTTAAAAACTACAGTATGCCCGATATGGATTGATCACTATTTTTTTTCTTCCTTCTTTCCTTCTTCTTCCCTTTTTTGTTTGTTTGTCTTTATATACAAGAAAATAAAGAAAATATATTAAATATTAGCATGTGGGGCATCAGCTACTACATATATGATGACTAATTATTCCCAGGGAGTCAAGAATAATATTTTCGGCGAGCACTGCCACATCCCTGCCATTGACACCCAGGTCATCGAGGAAGCTCCATGTTCTTTTCGGAATCGTTCCGCGAGACCCAAACCAGAGGCCTCTCACGGTGAACTCCCTCTCTCCGAAGGTCTCGCGGAATTTCTCCTTTAGGAAAGGGATGCATTTTTCATATACTCCTTATTTTCCCTTTCCACTCCACCCGCCTGGTCAAGGTCATTATTTTCGAATCTAACAGTCGGATCCAACACCCATGCTATCTTTCCGGTCTTCGGAAATGCGACAATATCCGCATATCTCTTGGCGAAGTCTTTTTCCTTTAGGAGCCTCATTAATTCGTGTTTGACCCTATGGTGTCGGCGTGTTATGAGTAGGGAGTTGTTGGGGTATTTTCCCAGCAAATGGTCTGGTGTTTCTGACTCTCTGCCGCATTTGCGACAGAGGGACCCAACTTCTCTCGCCAGTCCGCCGGGACCCCAAGCAGAGGCGCATAATTGATGTTCAGTCTTAGTGCGTTGGTCCACTATGACCCCGAAAGTATCTGTTTCTCGCATATATACCTGTTAGCTTTCGGTGTCTCCTTGAAATGACGGACTCCAACGCCCTGCCATCTGCATTTAGCCCATTCTTCGTAAGAAATCTCACGCAGCGACTGTCGTAGAGCTCTCACGCTTCGGAAGCCCTGATCAACTCCCAAGCTTTCAAGATATTGAGTTACTTCCGTTTCATAATTAAATATAGACTGGAACAGGGCATCCGGGACATTAGACAGTCGCTGGACAATTGACCAATGCTGAAGTGGAGCCTCCCATTGACAGCGGATCAGTCCCAGGCCTCGATACCTCCTCGGTGCGTACATCATGGCCGTAGAAGTGTTCACAGGGAGCCCGATAATGGCCTTGACACTTCTGCGGATATTTACATCAATGCCTTCTAACACCGCTGGACGTATCTTTGTTATGGGCGCGGTTTGGAGAGGATAGGTAAGTCCCGGAAACAGGTACTGATTGACAACGTTGATCTTTTGTTCCGGTTTGAGTAGACAAGAGCTCACTAATTTGTCTAAATTATCACTTAATTTAGTCACCACCTCCTCATCAAATACAAGCTCTTCCAAGAATGTGCATCCTAAATATTTTATTCGCTCTTCAGCCTTACATGTATGGATGACATCCCCATTCTCTAGGGAGAGCGTAGTGGTCCACAGCTCTCCTTTTTCAATCAAGATACCCACACTCTTGCTTGGGTTGACAGCCAAACCAATCTCCGCAAGCATCCTTGTCACGTGCCGAAACAGCTTGGTCGTCCGCAAACCCGGTGAAGACCACAGATTCTTGGTCACACGTAAGTTTGTAACCAAACATCTTGGACATATTTCCATCACATAGGTTGCGGTATAAGTGGTCAATGGCCAGGTTGGAAAGCGATGGCGACAAGGGTCCGCCTTGGGGCACTCCTCGAAGGATATTGATTTGGCTTGTCGAGTGGGCTCCTACGCATATCTTAATCGTGTTCGTTCCAAGGAGAGCCGATCTCACGTACTTGAGGTCCGGCGACACACCTCTTGCCTCTAATGAACTGACGATGTGATCGTGACCAACGCTGTCAAAAGCGCCAACCACGTCCAGGAAAACTATCGCGCAATCATTTTTCTTTTTTTTTGTTATCTTTTATGATCGCGTCTATGATCCTAGCGCTGACGTGTGTTCCCGGTAGGCCCGTAATAAAGCCTCTTTGATTTTTACTGAAGGTGATCTGTTTCCTTAATTCTTTGTCCAGAACCTTCTTTATGACGCGGCGCACAATGAAGTAAATTGTTATTGGTCTCCATGATGAGAGACTTTTGGTATCCCCTTTTCCTTTATAAACCAATATGGTTCGCCCTTGTCGAAGAGGCTCTGGAACATCTCTCCTTCAGCATGATGTCCGCAATTAATTACGAATGGTAAGAAGAGGTTACACTAGATAGAGAGGTAGGTTCAATGGCGATCATAGAAAAAATGTACCTTAAAAAATATAGAAATATACTATGAAAGCCAAATGTTCCAAAAAATTAAAAATAACATGTGCTAGTATTCTTTATTATTTGTATTTATTATAATCAATTATACATATCTTATTTTTCATTAGCTTTCCTAGCTTGGTGACAATGAGTTTCGAAATACGGGTAAAATGTGATTTTAGTCGTTAATAACTCTGTATTGGATTTGCCAAGAAAACAAAAAAGAATATATTATAATTTATTTCGAGTAGTGATACAAGTACCTCACCATTTTTTTGGCGTCTTTAAAGATTATTAATAGGATTTTGCATAATTAATGGTACAAACCGCCATGAGATGATAGACATTCTTGAATATAAATGACATTGTTTATTTCTTTGGGCACTGGAACTAGAATTTTCAAACGCTAACTGGTTTTCCAGGCCGGATAATTTACACACATCTTGATAGAGGAAGCAACAGCTGGAAGAATTTGATTGGTGAGGATATGTTCCATCCTCAGCCTACGGTAGTCCCCTATCTCAAGGCTTTCTCATTAGTTTTCTGCCTTATCGTCTACATGACAAAGGAAAACGATAATTTTAAAGAATCAAATAATTTATTTTTGAATTTATTTTTACATATTTTGATCCTTAAAACAGATATAAAATAAAATAAATGACAAGCATTTGATTTTTATTATTTTAACATCAGTATTGTATATACTATTTACTATTGTATTTACATTAATGAAAAATAATGTAATGATCAATAGCAAAAAATATATAACAAGTCTCGCCGAACAAAGCCCCATTTGATAGTATAATACGACAGAATATAAAATATAGTCATACTACATCCAATAATAATACTTCATAAACTTCGTAACTTATGTTTTGCACTATTTACTCACTCTCCCTCCTCCATTTTATTTTAATTTCTTTCCCTCATAACCAAAAACAGTACTATACTCAATTTACCGTTATTATCACTACTTCCAAGCTCACTATTACTGTAAGGCGTTTGTTTGTTTAGTTATCTATATCCCATCCTAAATATTCATCAATATATATCATAATATCATAAATACCATATCCTTGCCTTTTTTTTTTTTTATATGTATTTTAGTCCAATATAGCCTGATTGTATTATCACTTACTTTACTTAAAACATACCTACTTTTATACAATTGATATTTTACACTTATATAAAGTCTCTTCTTATATTCTCTTATGCAATTAATATTCTTTACACTAGTATAAAGTATTTTCTACCTATCAATATTAATACTGTATTTTCTAAAATATTTTTTATTTTCATTTTTATTTTATTTTATATAATTCGTTTCTAGATTTTTATAATTTTACAATTTTTATTTCTTCCTTTTTTATTACCTATAATTTTTAGTTCGTAATTCTTATCACTTTCTAATTTACCCATATCATTTCACATTCCTATTGTATATTCAGTTTTTATTTTTTATCTGTAATACCTTAATTTTTTTAACTGTCAACACTTTCTGTTTTATTATTATTTTCTTCATGATGTGGGTTACTACCTTTTGGCACTTAGTAGTTTATAGTATACACTTATACATTTTAACCTTCATAATTACCTTACTGTACATCTTTATCAATTTACTTGTATATGTATTCACCTTCTGTATTCACATTCTGTATTCACCTTCTTTTGGTTTATCCATATTTAAAATGTTTTAATATATTTGTACCGTTTTCTTATATTGTCTGTATTTTGCATATAGCCCTGAAGAAGACCTACAGCGTAGGTCGGAACGTTGGCTATCATTAAAGATTTTCTCAAATTACTTGAGAATTTCATTCAGTGACCTCTACCCGGACCAATACCTTCAAAATACTTCATAAATATTGAAAAATAATATGAGAGCTTACATTAATGTTAACACCGTGGAAAAATTCCAACGAAAAACCCTTAAGTCTCCAAACTAAAACAGAAATTGAAATGATCTGTCTTGTATTGTGGACAATTATTTATTTTTTCCTGTTGTGCTTTTTGTAGTTTGGTGAGTGTATGTTGATTTTTCAAATTCTCCAGTATTTATCAGCTGTTTTTATCTAACCTTACCCAGCTGGGGTCGAGTAACCTTCCTTATGATTCATTAGTTGCATATGAGCCTTGGAGGTGATGGGATGCTTCTTAGGTACATTATTCATGTTTTGTTTTGCTTTTTGTTTTTTTATATATACTCTGAGGATGCCTGAATAGGCGAAATATTAGACAGATAATTTCAATTTCTGTTTTAGTTTGGAGACTTAAGGGCTTTTCGTTGGAATTTTTCCACGGTCTTAACAGTAATACTTCATGCTACATATGATACTCAGATTAACAATAATGAAATGTATCTTCATATTATTGATTAATTACTGTAAATATTCCTCACGCATATGGTATTATTTTTTATAATGTTAGATGCTCTTGCCTATTTATTTATTTTTCTATTAGCTTATTTCTTATTATTGTAAATTTGTATGATATTTTTGTCAGTATTACTTTTTTTATTATCTATCAGAAGATACCTTTAGTTAATACTTACTTTCATATTTTTATGTATTATTCTAATAATTTATCACTCTTGGTAGACCTATTTTTATTAAATTTTGTACACATCTCTTATTCTTAAGGGACCTGGTCCCAGAATAAAATTATTTTCCTATTCTATTCTATCTAGCAACAGCCAAGTCAAACCAACTTCCTGAGGATGCTGGAAGACTTTGTTGTATCTTCATTATTTTTATTTTAATAAAAGAGAAAGCATTAAAGTAACAATATGTTCATGAGGTAATGATGTTTCTCCAGTACGAGAACTTTCCACTTGCTCTGACTCCAGTTCAGTTTCATTTTCATTTGAAAGTTCGTTTTATCGCATATTTCGCTTGACTTTCGATATAATTCTATACCATTTCTTCAAATAATGAGTTTTGTTGTTCTGACTATCTGGAAGGTATCCACTATTCTTCCAGATTGTTTCAGTAGTTGACTGGGCACACCCCCTGTACACTACTGGTTCCTGAGGAATTTTTCGAAGGATTCCAGTAGAGAATCAACTATTTGAAATCGAAATATACCTTTTTACCGAATATGAAAATCCCATAAAGAAAATCAATAGTTGACATGGGTGCCTACTACTCAAATCAATGTAAAAATTTGTAGCAGTATCTTGAAATGTTTTCTAGAACTTGCAAAAATTACGATTATTACAGATTAATCCAACGTAACAATTACCAGGCAAAAATAAATTATAAAAAATGTCAATTTGCTGAATAAAAATATTTTGACAGCAATATATGAGGTGTGTGACATCTCCCTGAAAATGGGCAGGGTGCCCTGTATATGTTCGGGCGAAACGGGAACCTTCATGTTTTCTCCGTATCAAAATATCTAGCTATACAAGAAATTTCATTTTTATGCTTTGGTATCAACTATTGCAAAGGGTGCCAACTACCAGTGCATTTACCCTATTTCGTCAATTCAGTTTTATTCCCCGTTTATCTTTCAAGATTTTCATCACAGGTTAAATAAGCACAATTATTACATTTGCTCAATAATGATTTAGTAGGAAACTTTTTTGTAGTTGTCACACAATCGTTTCTGTTTGAGTAATGATGAATATTGAATGAAACCCTTAATGCAGTGGCGAGAACAGACTGTACTGTAAATTGTAATAATTATATATAAGCCAAATCAACCTTTAATTAATTAAGAAATAATCCCTTATATCACATTAATAAACATTGATCTATTTTGACTGCAGAAACATCGGGGCTTAGGCTCGTTAACAGCATCCATTAACAAATCGAGGTTTAAAAATTCGACACAATAGACTGCTAAGAGTTATGAAAAATCGATTGACCATTATTGGTTTTAAAATCGAAATTCATTACCAGAGATCTAGGTTTTATACATGACATAAAACCAGCAATAAAATTTTCACATTATCGGAGATGAGGGCAGATTTACCGGGTCAATCAATAATCCCACATCTCGCTAATGGTTAAGTAGAGACACCCGCAAAAGAATTAGATAGCATTCTTTTCTTCCACTAATTGAGTGATTAGAGACTGGGAGTGATTGATGTCTTAGTGAAGAGGTAGAGGAATTGAATGCTTCCCAGGGTGGGGAGGAGGGGGGTTGGGGAGGGGGCGCAAAGTATCTTAAGGCCCATTCATTTTACTTGCTAAGATGAGTAGCTCCTCGGGCCAGCCAATCCGATCTAAAATATCACCAAATCGCCGCCCTTCACGGATTAGCCCTCTCTTAGAGTTTACTCTTTATAAATATTCCATTTATCAATTCTTTATTCATGCCTTTTTCGAATCACTTTACTTTCCAATTATTTCATAATTGGAAGAATTGTAATGAGAAAGGGTATTGAGTTTCGTGTTGTTTTAATTATGATACTTATAAAAAAAAAAAACCGAGCCATTAGCGCGTAATTATTTGTAGCTTTAAAGCCTTTAAAATTCCTTTAAGAACGTGGTAAACTTTTCTGGATGCCTTTGAAACAAAGGCATTCGTCAAATTTACCGTACGAATTTTAAAAATTTACGAGCCGTGAATCAATACTGAAAAAAAAGAGACCCTCCTGTTTTTTATTTTCTCGATTATTAATGAGAACTGAGAGTAGACATTTTTCAGTTACTTGATCGTAACAGAATGTGGTTTACATACTTGAAGATAAGCCAAACGTAGGCATTTACAATTAGGCAGTATACAATAAGCCCATCAACCAGTTTTCAGTATTTTTCCAATAAATTCATTGATATTTCTAACAAAAAAATATTTTAGTACCTAACAATTATCCATACGCTAATAAGCAATAATATCTGATCTAGCAATAATTCTGACATATTCATGTTACATATAGTTAGTTAAGTATATCTTCTGCACCGTCTGCATTTCAAATACAATTGATGCTGTAGTAAACGTGTCACACTACTTACTACAATAAACTGTATTGACGTTCACAGCAGCACTATTAGCATAGGCGTAACGAGGGGGGGGGGTTATTGGGGATGTAACCCACCCATTGCTTAGAAGAAATTTAAAACAAAATTGTAAGTAACAATTTAAAAAAAATAAAACTTTGAAGGATTATACTTTTTCAAAGTTATTATTGTGGGATTACAGAAGTAAGGGTCAATAATGCCAAAAAAACAACAACGAAAGTGCAAACACAGTTGTTTTAATGAATAAAAGATACACTAAAATGACAAATCAAAACGCAATACTGTTTATTTACAATTAATTATACTATGATATCGCCAGTAGTGGAATCTAGCGGCAACAGTAAGATTGCAAATGTGAGAAGAACAGTTTAGACAATTCTTAGAACTTAGAAGTAAAGTCTGGATGGGTCTAGAAAGTTCCCTATGCAATTAAGTGTAGTAAGTTATTGTAACCAATAAATAGGGTTACTTGTATTTAAAAGCTATTTCTTGATTGCCCTTTCAAAAATAACATTTATAACGAAAATAACATTTATAAAAAAATATAATCTATTTATTTAATTTGAAGCTACATGATTATTAAGGGAGTAATATGTTGGAGTGGTTGGAGTCCTTTCAGTTCGTCTTTTGCATATTGCAGCTATTTCATCGATATAAAGTATAAATAGCAACGGGCTTAAACTGTCACCCTGCTTTACTCCTTTTGCCATATCAAAGTGCCCAGACTCCTTCCCATTCAGTCTAATGATGCCTTTTGGGTTTTGATATATAGACTTTACAGCATCCACCAGCCTTTTTGGGATGTTCTTAACTCTGAGTGTTTTCCATATTTCGTTTCTTGGATCAGAGTCAAATGCTGCTTTAAGATTGAAGAAGGCGAAGTACATGTTCCTATCTCGTTCCCAGGATTTTTGTATGACATTTCTTAGAGAGAATATGTGGTCTTGAGTTTGTCTTCCTGGCCTGAAGCCGGCCTGTTCCTCTCCGATGTGCGACTCCACTATATTTCTTAATCTACTTTCTAAAATGGACGTATATATTTTGTAGATAACTGGAGAGAGACATATGGGTCTATAACTGGAACACTCAGTCTGGCTGCCCTTTTTGTATATGGGGATTATAATATTTTATTCCCATTCTTTTGGTATCCTCTTCTTCTCCCAAGCTTTTTGGAGAAGCACTTGAAGAGACCTGACTAGTTCCATGCCTCTATACTTTACAAACTCTCCGGCTTTCCTCATCTTCATCCTTTCGATAGCCTGCTCGACCTCCTCCTCCTCTGTCACCTCTTCAAACTCTGTCTCATTCCATTGTCCGTCTTGGTTATTCATATGGTTCAGAAACTCATAACTGAATTGCCTCTCATAATGCCTTCTCCAGACCTCCAGAATGCCTTTATCATCTGTGACCGTTTCACCTTCCTCATTTTTGATATTCCTGATTTCTTTAGTTTTACAGCCCCTTAGTGATTTTATTTTACTCCAAAAGAGCTTTATGTTTTCACCGTGATCCTGGTTAAGCTTTTCTCCAAATTCCTCCCATGATTTCCTCTTAGCCTCCTTTACAGCTTCCTTCGTCCGGTTCCTGACCATAACATATAACCACCATTTTTCAGGAGTTTTGTCCCGGAAGTAATCCTTCCAGGTTACTTAGGATAGTTCTTTTCCCTTATCTGTGCCCTCAGTTCTTCATTCCACCATGATGTACGTTTGTCTTTCTTGATAATCCTTTTCACTCCATAGACTATTGTAGCTGACTCTAAGACGCTGTTTTTTATATGTTTCCACATATCATCTAGGCTTGCATCTCCGTCTAATTCCTGTAATCTTCCTCGCAGTTCCTCTTCATACTGGGATTTTTTCTCAGAGTCCTGTAGCTTTTTCACCTCGATCCTATCATAAGCCTTTGGCTTTATCTTGAGTTCTTTTAATACTTTTGTGTCTGCTACCAATAGCAAATGGTCGCTTCCTATCTCCGCGCTTCGAATAACTTTCACATCTGAATGATTAGATGAAATAGTCAATAATACTATTTAAATTCCTTTCTGGGGCCGAGAAATTATCTTATGTAGTAACTTGCGCGGAAAGTAGGAATTCCCTATGAGTAGGTCATTGTCTATGCAGAATTCAATTGAGCGTTGCCCACTGCCGTTCTTTGTACTTTGACCGCCATGTGGGCCCATTGCACCATGTGCTCTCATTTAGTCATTACCTATTCGTGCATTGAGGTCTCCCATAATCAGGATGCTCTTATTATTATTCCTGTATTTATTTACTATTCGGTCAAGGTCACTATAGAACTGCTCTTTATCCAGGGTGTTGGCATCGTTTGTAGGGGCATATATTTGAATTAGGATCCACTTCCCAATCTGCATATTTATATTGACTGCAAGGATTCGTGAGTTTACAGGCTCCTACTCTACGACTTGCCTAAAAATTTCGTCTTTCATTATTACTCCTACACCCTCTACAGCTCTGTTTTCTGGAAGGACTCCTGAGTAAATCAGTGTGTGGCTTCGGTCTAACTTTATCCCTCCAGTTCCCTTCTTCTTCATTTCGCTAATCCCAAGAATGTCCAGCCTATATGTCGTCATTTCTTATTATATTCAATTATTTCTACTTCTTTACCTGTGAAAGATCTTATATTCCAGGTCCCTAGCCGTATATCCTTTTCCATGCCGGGTCGTTTCCCTATTTTACGTCCAAATCCGAGGCTATTCGCTAAGTTACTTTGAATCGATTATACTCCCTTGCGGGTGATTAGCCCAGCAAGAAATGCAAAGTATCCTCGGGGCAACTGGTTGTTTGGCTAAACCCCCAAACTTGGGTCTTCCCAGGGAAGGTGGCCCTGAGGTGGGTACTGTATGTGACCTTATGTCTGAATTAGTGTTGAGTGTACTGTTCTGTGCTGTGTGCTTGCCATGAACTGAACTCGGTTACCCGGGGGGTCGTTAAATCCCCACTAGCCTGACTTTTGGATTAGTCCCTGCGGACGGGAATATTTTCCAAAAAGTAAAATTTTTAATTTCTGACCCTCTTTCGTGAGGAACACCGGAAAGGAATGATCCTTCGATGAAAATCATTTTAATTTAAACACAGAACGAGGCCTGTAGGTCTAATAGATTCTGCCCCTTGGTCATTTTTTCCAAATAGTCCAAATATAGGCCAGCGGCCAGGTATTTGAGGGTCGCAAAAAATCTAAGAGAGTCGCATTTTTGATATGTTGTAAGGGCATGTCTGAGTAGTGTAAATCCAAGTTTGCAACTGAAAAACGGATAGGAAAACATTTGGTAGCCGAAGAACCTCGCGGAGACTCCGTGGCTCCCCCCTTTCTAGTAGTACCTACTAGTACTACCATTATTTTTTGTATAAGTAATTTAATTTATAATGAGTTTTTTTAGATCGATTCGTGGCGTACAAGGTCATTTTCTTAAAACACCCACTTTCCCCGATTTTCCTTATTTTTAATTAACAATAGACGTATATCACCTACTGGCCTCGTTATGTGCTTAAATTAAAGCTAATTAAATTTACCACAACTCAATTTCACTTAAATTTCATCGTAGGATCGATCACTCCTTCGGCCAAAGCTTAAAATTTGGAATTTTTGGAAAAAATTACCAATTTTCAAAGGGGCGTAACTCGGAATCTATAAGAGGTAAAGAGCAACGGTTGGATTCAAATTGTAGCAAATTTAATTTTCATTAAAAATGGTATTTACTTTAATTTATGTTTTTTTTAAAATCAAAAACGCACCGAGATTAGAAGATAAAGGCTAAAAACTGAATTAACTCCAAAAATGTCGAGGTTTTTCTGCCACCAAAAGTTTTCCTATCCGTTATTTTGGTTGCAAACTTGGATTTACACTATTCAGACATGCACTTACAACATATAAAAAATGCAGCTCTCTTCAATTCATTGCGACCTTCAAACACCTGGCCACTGGTATATATATATTTAAAGAAGCGTACGTTTCAACACAACTGTTTCAAACAGTGACGGTTTGAATCCTTTTTAACGATCCGCACTAGATTGGTTCCCACCTCATTAATCAATTTATCTATGCCATATTGACAAAACAAACCGACTTTATTGTTAGAAAAACCATGCAACATATTATATTTTATCTATTTTATTGAACTGAAAAAAACAATGCAACTAATATCAACTGAGTTTTGAAGTATGTTATATTTAAGATTACAAAGTATCCAAAATAATTTACTATAACGAAGCAAGTAAAATGTGTTTTTTTTTTTCAATTTCGGTTATTTCATTTTTATAAATTTTATTTTTATTAAATACTAATATTTTACTACAAAAGTTTCTAAAATAAACTGAATATCTTGTAGAAGTGAGAAAAATTCAAAAATAGGCATACATTAATCATTCATTTCATTTTGTTCATCAATACCCCCCACCCTATTTCCCATTTACATAAAGGATCTTCCACCCCTCATTCAACACTCCCAGTACCCTGTCTACGCTTATGATTTTCAAATATACTTATAATTTTCCCATTCCGACCTATCACTAGCCACGGACAGACTCCAAGAAGATTTGAATCGGATAAATCAGTGGGCCATAAACAATAAGTTAAAGTTGAATGTGGAGAAAACTAAGGCAATAATAATATGATCGAACCAACCATAATCCAATTCTCCTTCTAAATAATAATCCCATCAATTTCTACCCAACCGTCAAAAACCTTGGAATTATTTTTGACCAAACCCTCTCCTGGAAAAAACATATTTCTGAAATCTCTCGTCGTACCTTTTCCACCTTAAAGCGCCTGAATAATTTTCGTCACCTGTTACCATTCGAAACCCGTAGACTTCTAGTTACTTCCTTAATTTCCCCTAATTTGGACTATTGCTGGTCTCACTGAAGATGTCGATGCAAAACTAAAACGCTTGATCATTTGCTTCGTTCGTTTCATCTTTGGGATCCCGAGAGACGCTCGTATCATCCGATATTACGAAGAGTTGAAGTGGCTTTACCCTTCCTATCGCCGTAAGCATTTCCTAGCTTCCTTTCTTTACCAAATTATCGAATCCCCCCGACCATCATACATCTCAGATCTCCTTAAATTCTAAACCTCGGTCCACTCCCGTAACACCCGTTCTCGGCTCTCAGAATTATATACAGCATCCCACCAAACAACTGCTTTTGACAGAGGTTTCCTTATCCGATCCTCGTCCCTTTGGAACTCTATACCTTCTTTCATTCGTCGTTCCCATAATCTTCCAGCCTTCAAATCCCGTATATTCCAGCACCTATTATCCCTACAATTCCCCAAAAATCGAGAATAGTAGGGGATTCATTCCTCTTCTCCTTAAAGCATCCCATACACCGTCCTCCCTGGAGATGCTAGCCCTTCGTCCCTTTGTTCCGGCCTAGCAAGTCTTCCCTGCGATTTTCTTTGGGTCTATCTTAAGGAGGTGACCGAACCACCTTAGTTTGTGTTCCTCCAGAATGGTCTCGTAACGTCGAGATTAATCCGCATGCTTTCGTTCTGTATCCTATCTCTCTGAGTTTTCCTTTCTACTTTTCGAAAGTTCCTCGTTCCCAATGCCTGTATCTGACTCCTGTTCTTGAAGTGAGAGTCCATGATTCGGAAGAGTAAGATAGGATGGCAAGGAATGTCGATTTATAGACGGCCAGTTTGGTGTTTTTTTGTCACCTCTCTTTATTAAAGTTCCTATTAAAATGCCACCTTTGGACCGTTGTGGGGCAAAAAACATTGGAATGTTCTATCGATTGAATACAACGTTTAAAAGAGAATTATACTAAAATTAGTTACAATTACACTTTTCAAGGTATAATTCAAAAGTTTAGGGACATATTAGGATTTTTAGGAGGAAAATATTATATGAGAAATATCAGGATATAAAGTGATTAATTGAAATATGAAAGTAGAAAATAAGAATAGTAAAAAATTACGGTTGTATGAACTATGTAGTTCACTTAAGAAGGTAACATTATGGTGGTAGAGGGGTTCAGGAGACACGAAAGAGAGGGGGGGGTCGAAGTTTTTACCTCTGGAAGAAAGGACTTCGTCGAAGGAACTTCTTGAAGAGTGTCCGGAAGTTAAGTCTGGCTACAGAAGCTGGCTTAGAAGGGAATGCGGAGACGCCCCCCTTTAATTAACGGACAAAGATATAGAAAAGCCCTTATACAACCCCTGGTTTACCACATAAGAGTAAATTCCATAAATGTACGTATTTTATGGAGATCCACTATATATCTCAATCATTAACAGTAATTTCTCAAGGTATGTGTCAATAGTATCCCAAACCTGTAAAAGAAAAGATTAGTAAATTAGTAAGCAAACATAGAAGTTCTGAAAAGAATCGAACTTAAAATAAATAATAGGTTGAGTGCATATCATCAATAATTATTCTGGCATCCCAAAAGCAATAGCATTAACAAAACATTTGTTTCCCTGATAACATAGCACATTCTCTTTTCAAATCTTGCGAAAGGTTTTGAAAAAAAATCAAAATCATGTCGTAGTTCATATGATGATTAAAAGTGAAGGTAATTTCAAAGTTGCTGAAACAAGTTGCTATTGACTTTTAATTAAAAGGCTGCAATATGTACGGCTCACAACGTGCGCTCTGCCAATATCTACCACTACGCAAAATTAAACATAATGAGAGAATACATAAACGGAGAAGTCGATCTGGATGGCGGTCAAAGCAAACCCTTGAATAATAAAAAGAATAACTCTCCATAAAACACACCATTTTTATTAAATAAACGCTATCCGGACTGCCTTCCATCCATGGTATCCTTAATCCATGATATCAACACTAATTATGGGAAATTAAAAAAATTGGGACATCTGGCTGGTAAATATTCGATAAGCAATCAAATCAACGAAGAAGAAACAATAAGCCATTAGTGGCCAAAAAATTACAAACGCATTCATTGTGTATAAAATACACATAAAAATATAGGTATTGGAAAAATAATAATCGTAATAGAATAAAGAAAAATGTTGAAGGTTTCATTTCGCTAAACTATGCATTGATAAACATTTAATCTTCAGTCAAACACATTTTCTTCTCCCACGTATCCGTCGTGGTGCTCTGCCTCCTGAGCTAGTCTGGCTTATTCCTCGGTCAGCCAAATCCTTTATCTTCAGGTTGGCTCCTATGTATCAATTTTATCTTTTATTTCTGTATTTGCAACACAAGCAAACAATATGACATATATATTCTGGAACCTTGTACAATTCAGTTCCACTCCTTTAATTTTCATTAGGTTGATGATTCATGTTTGAAGGAACAATTTCGTCTTCAAGAATATTATTTAAATAGTATAGTGCTGGATTACTTCACATCACTCAATGTATCGTCACTCAAATGAGATTTTCACGATTTTTCAGATCCTTTTTTTATTGGAAAGTCAAAAGATGTGTTGAGCTGAGCTGGTCGGAGTTGAATCCTCGAGTTAGCGAGCACTTATCGATCAGGATTAAGAATGGTAATATCGTTCTCCCTAATATCCCTTCCTCCATGTTTTCATTACGTCGGAATTTAAAATTTCCCGATATATGAAAGCGGGAGACTCGGCTGACTAGCTGGAAGGCAAATTTAATATTAGATGGCCGTCGGGCGGTACTAAATTGCGCAGCCGGCACGCACGTTTTCCGCAAGACCGGAAAGTGTCATGGCGAGTGGTCTAGAAAAACAAAGTAATAAATAATTTCTCGGAAAAGGGTTAGGAGTGGTTGATTTATGCTAGCATGAGGATCTGCAGTCATCGAATAAAAAGGTCCCGTGACTGCCCTTTGTAATCAATTACCCTCCGTTTAAAAATTCAACTTGTTCTCCATTTTGTCCATCAATGGTCTAATTCAACAACTCCATAATGACCCTATCAAACGATAGCAGAACGAAAAAAAAAAAGAAAAGAAAACCAATATGAACGTATACAATCTTATTCCAGACAGCTAATGTTCAGTTATCAAGTAATGCTTTTACAGTGATTCAACGCTACTCTTCCTTTTCCTTAAAGGTGATTACAATTAAGAAAACGCCATCGTCTTCATGATATCCGATCCTGGTATAGACAGTTTCCTCTGTTTCTGTTTATCAACAATTCATGCATCTTATCACTCCTCTGTTTTCTAGGGTCACAAACATTTCTTCTTCCTCGTGGCATGTGATCAATTATGGATTTTGGTACTCTATCATTTGCCATTCTCATTGTCACCAGACTAATTTTGTCAATCCTTGCAAAAAAGAGCTACTCTATCCAAGTGATGTTTCCTCTATTTTCATCCCATATTTTCATAAAAATCGAGTGGAAATGATGATTTAAAATTTCACAGTTATTTGATTTAATAAAATTATCATGGTATAACTTTATCAAGGCTTTAAAGCTATACATGAAAAGGGGTGTAACTAAGTGCGTGGGAGCTTAGAAAGCAGCAATAATTTTGCTTCGACAATATTATCGCTTTTTATCAAAGCCTTACGGAAAGTTTAAAATAAGAACAAAATTTCTATCAGATATCAATAACTTATTCAAAGCATTCTGTATTATTATTATTATCCTCTAGCCCCCTATTCGAGCTCTGTGGTTGATACTATTTTTCATCCTGCTGTATCATTTTTACATACACATAAGTATAATATAATAATAATAAATTCTTTATTTGCTTTAATGTATAATATTGTAGCAATTGAGTCTGGCCCACATAGTGTTAATTTTTAGTAATTAGTAATTAGCATATCGTCACTTAAGTACAGTTATTTTTATTTACAATTATATAATATGTAAATATTTTACAATAATTAAATAATCAACACTCGTTTAGTAAATAAATAAACAAAATTTTTAGTCAGAACAGAATAGTATCAATTATATCAAAATAATAACAATCTTCCAAACAAATAACGCAAATAAGGCATATGCCTAAGGAAATAGATAAATACAATACAATGGAATTAAAGTATTTAGGTACTAACCCGCTGATACTTTATTGTAACAGTTATCTTATTCTTTCTATACGTTACAATCAAGGTATTGTAGAAGTACCCGAAACCATAAACCACAATTAAAGCCTGGATTCCGATTTTTTACATATAAACTGAAGATAGAAAAAAATCTTGTTTAATTTTTCCACGCTGTCCATAGTGAGTACATTTTGAAGTGATAATTCATCCTCATGCTGGACAATATATTTTTCCAGAAATTGTTTCCGTGTGTTAACAAAAAATTTACAATGCAATATTATATGCTTCAAACTATTGAATATGGTCCCATGGCACCACTGCCATTTTTCATCAGTTCTGAGAACACAAGTGTTGTTCCTATAAAATATTTTCAGGCATTCAGGGTTTGAAATTCTTATTTGACTCACGGTTCTTAACCTTTTACACGCCGCCCCTAGATGTAGTAAAAATATTTATGGTTTTTTAATAAATTTCGTTTTGTTATTTTTCTATTAAGAAAATAAAGTAAAAAAACAACAAAAAAAACATTATTTTTATGGTTTTTTGAAGTGTTCCAGAAGTGGAACATTGGCGGGTAAAGGGTATAGGTAAATCGATATTCACTAAAAGTTTTAAATTATAGATTTTTATTGAAATTAGCATACTCATCATACAAATAAAAACATATAAAGAAAGTTGTACATATATTTAGCATACATATAATACATTATAATAATTTTTTACATAAAATATCCGGTTTGAATTCATTTTATTTATCAGTTCTTATTTTTTATCTCCCTAAATCGATTTCTTGACATTACAGAAGGGACTATGTTGACGTCCATACCTTCTGCTGTGCTCCAATATAAATCTTCTGTTGGTACTGAATGAAAACCACTCAGAAGTAATAAGCCTAAAAACTGGGCGATATCAATCCATTCACATTTGATATTGTCATCATGCTGTGCAGGATAGGTACACGTCATGTATGCCAAATGAGCAAGGTATTCTTGATTGATATACTCAAAAAATAGGTCAATGGGATCTGCAATTAGGAAATTTATCACCAATATTTTCATAGTTTTGATCAGGAATCTCATGTTTGAAATTTGTATTTTTGTGCCAGCTACGAGCATCAACATCTTTTTTGCCTTTCTGTATTTTACGTCTTTTAGGTTTCTAAGTCACAGATTTTTGTAAGGCATTTGCTTTATGAGAGGTTGGTTTATTAGCAGAAGATGTAATTGTGGATGGGGTGGGAAATTGTGGGTCTGTACCATTCGATTCATTGTTACGTTTTTTTAAAAAATAAACTAAGCATACCACATACATCAGCAGGCAAAACTTTTTGTAAGCTATTTTCGTCAATATCTTCGGTATCAGTTATTCTGTTATTTTCATCTGGAGGTAACTGACATAAATCAAAATCCTCATCCGAGCTATAAGGCATATCAGAATCTTTTAAAGTGTTCATGTAATCGAGAGCTTCCTCTACTGTATAAAATATTTGTTCAGTCTTCATTATCACTATCACCACTCTACACTGGACACACTAAAACACTGGACAAGATAGCTCCCAGGCTGCTAAAAGTAAACTGAGTAGGGAAAGGTAGAGACAGAACTGAGAAGCCTGTGCATACCTTGGCTCTATGCTGGAGTCTTACCTCTACCCTCAACTGGCCATTGTTCCACATCTGGAACACCGAACTTTGTATTCAACTAGTGAACCTCACAGGCAAAACAAACAAATTATTAAAAGTAATTCTATTTCAGATATATGTCAATACCAATAAAAAAAATTGGCATAAAATAAATATTATTTGAAATCACATAAATAGATGAAAACGATCAGATGCTTACAACGCTTAAAAATAAGCAGATTTGAATTTTTTTTAAAGTAATTTGATGAGGATCAGTGTTATTGAAATAAAAAATTCTTACACAACTCACCTTTATTTATTTGAAAAAACATCTACATACCCAATAACATAGTAATAAATAATTTTAAAAAAATCTTTAAGTTATGTTCCATTTGCGGAACAATGGCAGGTAAAAGGTTAATTTTTCTATGTTTATCTTGAATTTTAAATAGCTTTCAGGTTCAGGGTAGGTATAGGTGCAAATAGTTCTATATATTGGGTTGTAATTTGAGTTAAGAGCTCTATCAATATCCTTCGACAGTAAATGATTTGTTACTTTTTCAAGAATAACATGTTTATTACCTAATAAAACATCGGAGCTATGAAAATATGCAAATCATTCTTCAATGTGATTGGTTGTAGCTACCATTTTAAGTTGTGAGATCCAGTTAAAATTCAAGTCCTGCTTTTTCTTATCTAACTCCACAAGTCTATCGAAACATTTACAGGGTAATCTATCATCAGGGATAGACAGTATTTTTAGGCAGAAGTTAACAATTTTCTTTAGGATTATTACGATAAGTGGCTTACGACCTGTTTCTAGACGTACAATATAATTTGGAGTGCCAATAATATAGGTTATAAGTATAATATATATATATATATATATATATATATATATATATATATATATATATATATATATATATGTGTGTGTGTGTGTGTGTGTGTGTGTGTGTGTGTGTGTGTGTTTGTGTGTGTGTGTGTGTGTGTGTGTTTCCCGGGTAGGGGAAAAATCTTTCATAAGACGAAGTGTAACAATTAAGAAAAAAGTCACTCAACAGTGTGAGATTCCTACTCACCAAAAAACCACCTCCCAATTCTCCTTTTCCGTCTCACGGAACAGCTGTCAAGCATTACTTCGTGGGGGGCAGAAGGGCTATGTGCCTATTTCATCCTTGGACAACTCATGTGGGATTAGCCAGAGCTTGGCCTCTCCTTTCTCGCTCCTCTGTTATGAGCCTTCTTCCGATATGCGCTGCATAGTCTGCTGCAGCACTCCAATGCTCCTGCCTTGTCATCATCAAAGACAATATTTTCTGGCGATGATTTCTTTCCGAATTTTATGTCTACCTCTTCCTTTTCTCGAGAAAAACCTTGACAGCAGAAGAACGAGTGTTCCACTGTTTCATCCACGGGATCACAAGTAGGACAAGATCTTCGATCTTGTATTCCGATGCGAGCCAAGTAGGCCGTAAAGCAACCATGCCCTGCAGTTGGGTGAGATAGTAATTTACCTCTCCATGTTTCCGGGATATCCATGTTGATAGATCAGGTGTGTCCATCTTCCAGCGTCTTTGCCGTCTTTCAAGGGTATGACTTCTTTCTTCTTTAGCCAATGTTACCCAGTGCGCATTCGGCTCTTCTCGTTTTCTTCAAAAAATCCAGCTGCGTTCATCTGTAAAAAGATCTATCGGAGGCAAATCTGCTATCACGCACACAGTATCATAGGACATAGTGTGAAAAGCTCGGACTATAAGCATGGCAGATCCAGATCGGTGCTGCGTACAAACGTTTACATGTATTAAATGTTTTCTTTAAATGTAAACGTTTCGACCCATGTGATCATTCTCAATACATGTTTTCCAATCACCATTCAGTCAGTACATCTTAATACGCAAAAGACATCTTTTTTTTTTCTGGAGACCAACGTTTAAATGAAAAAAAAAGAAGAAGAAGCCTGGGTGAGGTCCACTCGTAGTCAGCCACAGTGGCCAGAACCCGTTCTGGATGCATAGGCAAGCCTAACGTGAAATTCTGGGACTCCGTCATCTAGAAGGGGAATCCTGTAGCGACATCGAACATCGATCATCGATAAATCGAAGTGATATAGATCAAAATGATATACGAACAATATAATAACAATCATAAAATCTTCTCTTATTGTTTAACTGAAATCGTTTAATATTCAACACCGGTGTAAGTAATAAACTTTTTGCTTTGTACAACAAGTTAACTTTCGTAATAAATAAAGTGTTTCAACCCTCAAAAACACGTAGCGTTAAGATCCTTCATTATCCCTACACAATCTTAACAGATTAATGACAATATTTAAAAACAAATACCTAAACTATAGAATGCATGCCCATTAAAGTTAGGTAATTTCAGCTACGAGAAGAATGATTAAATTAACTGTGTAATCAATCATAAAATGGAGATGGTTGGCTGTTAGACAACACTATTATAATTTAAAAAAAAAACACCTTTTCAACAAATAAATGGACGACTAGGAATTTTAAATCTGAAGATGTTGATGTTAATCCTAAAATAGATTAATGTAGAAATTTGACTGTCCGTTTCAATTAGATGTGGTCTGCACTGACTCGCCTTTGGAATACATTTTTTTAAAAATAAATCTTCAATGAATATTTTCAATTATATTATTAACGTAATAGTCCCAATATCCAAACTTCCTTCGCCATCATTTATCAGGGGACCAGTTGACTGGAACCTATTTCACCAGCTTGTATCCGACACCATTGACCTCAGAGTTTCCCTAAAAACACCTCAGGAGTTAGATGATGCTGTCGATTCCTTTACCAATTTGATCCAGCAAGCAGTTTGGCCTGCATCTTCACCCCGTCCTACAAAATCCGCAAAAAAAAAATTACCGCAAGATCTTAGGGATCTTATCCTTATCAAACGCCGTTACCGATCCCTTTGGCAAAGAACCAGGCAACCTCACGATCGGAAACTGTATAAGTACTTCACCAAATTGGTCAAAAAGAACCTGACAACTTATAGATCCGAATCCTACAAATCCTACCTTTCCACACTATCTGCTTCAGATGATTCCCTTTGGAATGCCACCAAAAAAATCCTCAAATACTACTCTATTTCCCATCCCCTCCGACGTAAAGACGGTTCTTCGGCTGCATCAGATGAGGACAAAGCAGAAGAATTTGCCAAACACCTTTCAAATACATTTATCCCACATCTTGAAATCCATCCTACTTACGTTTCCAATATGAATGAATTCCTCTTTTCACCCATTCCTCTATCCTTACCTCCTAAAGCTGAAAATCCCTCTGAGGTCAAATTCCTCTTACAAAAATTAAAAGTCCGCAAATCTCCTGGACATGACCTTATAATCACCCAGATCCTTCAACATCTTCCTCAAAATGCAATTATTTTCCTTACCTATCTATACAACTGTATCCTTCGTACAACTCACTCCCCTTTGCTGTGAAAACACTCCGTCATCATCCTATTCACTAAACCTGGCAAACCACCCAATGTCACTTCATCATACCGACCCATCAGCCTGCTTCCTATTGTTTCCAATTTAAAAAAAAAAATCTTCCTGAAACAAATCATATCCATAATAGAATCCAATGATATTCCTTCACATCAGTTGGGATACCGTCCCAGGCACTAGAAGGCCCAGCAGGTTCTCCGAGTTGTCGATCACATATCCTCTGTTCTTGAAATCAAACAATACGGCATGCCGGTTTGCTGTTCAAGCTCAAAACCCAGTTACCTTAATTCTTATTCCTAGTCCTTCGATCCTATCTCTTTGTTCGCTACTTCCAAGTACCCTGTGTTATAGAATACTCCAATCTTTACCCAATTCAAGCTGGAGTTCCCCAAGGCAGCGTCTTGAGTTCTACCATATACATATTGTACACCGCTCATATCCCAACTACTCCTGAAATCTTCCTTGCAACGTTCGCAGACGACACAGCCATCCTATTATCTCATCCAGACCCCGAAATGGCTTCCTCAAACCTCCAAAGGCACCTTTCACTCATTGAAATTTGTTGTAACTAATGGCAGATCAAAGTCAACGAGGAAAAATGCAAACACGTGACTTTTACACTTCGCCGGGGAACATGTCCTTCTGTCCGATTCAATGAAAGCGTCCTACCTATTTCCAACACAGTACGATACCCTGGCCTCCTCCTAGACAAAAGACTTACAAGGAATCCTCATACCAGACTCAAAAGGCAAGAACTTAACAGACAATTCAGCCAATTATACAGATTACTATGTAGGACCTCCCATCTTTCAATAGACAATAAACTTCTAATATACAAGACCATAATCAAACCTATTTGGACCTATGGACTGGATCTGTGGGGAATCGCAAAAAAAAATCGAATATCAGACGCATTCAATCCTTTCAATCCAAAGTCCTGAGAACTATTGTCAATGCTCCTTATTATGTCTCCAACAAAACCCTCCCTAATGATCTCAACATTCCTTTCGTCCTCGACCTTATTCCTACTAAATTTTCAAACTTTCACCAAAACCTTGCCTGTCATCCCAACACATTGAAGTCATTATCCAGTTCCACACATCCATGTAACCCACTCCGCCGTCTAAACCGGCAACGGCCCCGAGACCTAGTATAATACTGTTATTTGGAGTACTGGCACTGGCCAGATTCTCCACTCACGATCTGTGTGTGTGTGAAGCGCCCTTAACCTACTTCCATTGGCGTTTAATGCCATTGACGCGGCTGGGAAAGGGGGCTGGGTCTTCCCGAACTCCTGCTTTGCCCTCATTCCTGGGGAAGAAGCTCAGTTCGGGGACCCCAGACAAATTATAAATAGGGTATGAATTTGTACATTATATTTTTTATTTATTATTATTATATTTTTTATTCTATTTTTTTCTTTATTTTTTCATTAACTTCTTTTTATTACCGCATGTATATATTTATTTATTTTATTTTGTTTATATCATTGTTTTGTTATGGAATGATTTTAAACTACATAGCACCATTACTTATTGGCCACACGTGGCAGATTGTAATGTTTAAATAAAGTGTTTAAAACAAAAAATTATTAACGTAAGATGGTATGAGTGCTGGTAAATAAGTATATAAAAATATTTAAACTAAAATATACTGTAAATTAACATTGCAAGATCTCATCAGAAAATATTAGCATTGCACTCTTAATCTTCACACACTATGAGCTAGTAGCATGCCCAGGTATAAGAACTACGTTAATATGTCGATTTTAGGGCTAACTCTATTCAGGGGAGAAAGCTAACGCTTTTTAAACTTCACTTTACCTAAACTAGATTTTCAGTGTTAATAAAGCAGTTTGAGTTTGAATGCGGTATTGCTTTACATTTTCAATCTAATTTATTTTTTAATTTCTAACTTATATATTTAATTACGCTATGACATTTTTTTCATTTTGCCCCATTTCCCTTTTTATGTTACGTCATAAAATTTTCAGTCAGATAAATACACTAAGATATACAAGTAGGACTAAAGAACTAACTGCCGGTCGTGAAGAGTGGTATAATTTGCATTGAAAAGAAAAGTCCTTTAATCTTGCACAGTCTTTAGGCGGTAATGGAAGGCTCCTTCATCCGAACAAGTAGCCAATTTTCATTGCATTAGCTTCCAATGGTTTTTTCTTAAGAGGCGAATTACAGAGTTCTTTATTTAATCCTTTTTGTAGAGAAATAACAAGGATGAACTAGCCAGCAGTATCGGTGAAATTGGAAGGAATCATTTTCACCGAGGCTTCTGCATCTGCCGCCTGCATAGTTTTATAAATATATATTAGCTGTCCCGGCAGACGTTGTTCTACCCTATTTCTCTAAAACAAAGGGCTACCGAATTTTCTCCAACCATTACAGTGACAACTTAATCGATTATTTGAGCATTGAAACATCTCGCAAGTTATCCTATAGGAGTTTTATCAGCTGTGATTACAATTTAATGATTACCAGATTACACAATATCCAGTGCAGTTTTAAACAATGAAATCAATTGATTGTGTTGATGAAACAAAGTTTGTAATTGTTCTACAATAGACCTCCTCACTGAACTGTTATTGTAAATTTCTTCCCTAAAATAGAGCCAAAAACTCAAAAAGAAACACTATTATTTATTATAATGCAATTGGGAAAAACCACAATGCAAAGCCTTATGTTTCAAAAAATACACCTACTTACCAGTCGACGCTTCGCCTATTCAGGCATTATCAAGACACCAAAATCAAAAAGGAGTTATGTGAATCGCATCTCGAAGAAAAAGGTGCAAAACATCCCAACGATCAACAGCCCAAACAGGCTCCAAACATGAGACCTATAGGTAGGTGTATTTTTTGAAACATAAGGCTTTGCATTGTGGTTTTTCCCAATTGCATTATAGTAAATTTCTTCCGTTGTATTGCCCATGAAAATAATTTGCAGGAATTAATACTCACCATCTATCACCGGAAACAGCGAACCTGCTTTATTTTTACACAACAACTTAAAAAGGAATAAACAAAGTAAGTCTTGTTACCTTAAAAGATAGCATGAAATTGTCGCGAAGTATATCTGTTGCCACAAAAGAAGTCATTTGGAAGCAGATGTTATATTTTTGTATGTTTGTAAGGAAATGTATGGAATCCTTTCCAATTTCTGAAACCAATGAGTGTAAAGACTCTATTGGTGGAACCAATGGCACACTTCTATTATAACATGCGTTCATTCTATGCTACATAAATATCATTTTATTTATAAACATTCCTATGTCATTATTGCATCATACAGTGATAAGAATTGTAAGACTGAACTGAAACCCATTGTAAAAATGAATTACGATTTTTAGAAGCACTAAGCATAAACGACAACTTAAATAATAAAGTGACAAAAATGAGGCAGGAGAAATGAACAAACTTTATTCATCTTTAATTTTAAAACTAAAAAAGCAGTAATACAAAAATGTTTCAACTTCAAAAATATTTTGTAAAGAATAATAATAACCTAACCTTGTAACCTAGTAACCTAGTAACCTACACACATTTTCTAATCTATTCATTAATTCCATATAATTGTGTAAAATACCATATAATATTTATACAAATTAAATAAAATTTTAAAGAATTGTTCATGTTAATTTATATATTTATAATATGCTATTGTTAAATAATGATTAAATAATGATTAAAACAATAGTACAAATTATATACAACTCACTTCTTACCTCATAGCTCAAATTTTCAAATCATTCCTAGACTAACATTTAACCATGGGGGATAAGTTGATCCCTAGCTGATGATAACTTTGGAAATTAATAACATCAGATTGTACTTTCAGCGGTATCTATACTTTGTTCACTAATTGTTGGGGCAAGCTCTTCGATTAAAATTGTTTTAATTGTAATTGTTTGTCTTTACAGATGAATTTGACTTATAACTTTATAGAGCTATATACATTGTTGGATGATGCGTAATGCTTACTCTTTAGCTATTGATAATGACTAATGTCGAATCGTTTTAGGTAATAAATAATTACGTTGACTGGATATTGGATATAAACTACAATATAGCTAAAGAATTTTCGAAAATGTTATGGATAATGTGACATGATTATTTTCATAAACTTTCGATTCGTCATCACATTATGAATCCATCGGATTTATTTACTGTATCACTGACTCAGTTGGCTGATAAAATTGAAAAGAAAATGAGATTTAAAAACTTTATCTCGGTTTAATTTAAAAGGCTGTTCACAATGAGGTTAACATTCCATTTTCAAATAAACTTTCTTCTTTGAAGGTCCGCGTGATTTATTAAACCTACAAAGTATCTTGTGCTTCATTGCGCAGTTAATACTTTGATTAATTTCGTGGATAGTGGATACTCCTCGCCCGATAAATTGTACCTCTCGTTCATCCAATCGCCCAAGTCCTACTAAACTTGACTCTCCAATAAAGTATTTTCATGTATTTCAAATATTCGTAATTTATAACAGCTGTTGTTTCAATTTTGGTCGAAATAAGGGAAATTTCGCTTTTAATAAACAAACAAACTAGTAAAATCTGTCAGCTACGTACCTATCATATTTATGTGGAAGAAAGTGGTCCGGGTAGAGGTCACAATGAATTTCTCGTAGAATTGGAGAAAAACTTTGGCTAATCAATAAAGTTTTTGTCCAATTCTACGAGAAATTCATCGTGACCTCTACCCGGACCACTTTCTTCCACATATACTATCAAGGTCAACAATTATCATTCAATTTCCATATTTACATTTGTTATTATCACCTTGTGACGGGAGTGGAGTGAAGGTTACGAACAGAGCTGGCTGGAACAAAGCGGTCGTGTCCTAGATCATTCCATTATTTTACTTCTTTTCTATATTTTTTTCATAAGTTTTCAAAATTAATATTTAATTTGAGTACTACCACTGGTTAGTTTCTCTACTTTCCTTTATCTCGGTACATTATTTATTTATTATTGTTTTTTTCAGCAAGGACCACGCGAATATCACTTAATAATCTTCTTCACACTCTCCGCCTTCCTTCTACTCCAATACTCTCTCATCTTCCTGGATTTTTCCTCTTGCTCTTCCTTATTCCATTTTCTCCCTCGTCTCTCCTTCCTTCCTGCAAGAACCCTAACTTCTTTTAGTTTTTTCCGAAAAGCTCTCTATCCAAGCACTCCTTATCCTTGATTTTTAGCCTATATACTCTCATAGCTTAAGACTTTATCTAAAAATCCTTTGTCTTCAGTCCCTTATTGTTCATTCTGACAACGTGACCGTAGAAGCTCAGTCTCCTGGTCTTGATGACTGTTTCAAGGTCTTCCAAATTTTTGTATATTTCTTTTTTGGATTTTCGCCTATACCCCTCTAGTGTTATTTTGGGTCCATGAATCCTCCTCAGAATTTTTTTCTTCAGGACCTTCTCCAGACTCGGAAGGCTGACTGTTTCCATACCATACAGTATTGCTGGTCTTACTACTGTACATTAGTGCCTTATTTTTGCTGTACATGTTTCTAGTGGCAAAGTTCAGTCTTTCCAGTTTGGCTATTCTTTCTTTAACGGATGCCTTATCTGTTCCGTCTTCACATAATATCTCCCCTAGGTATTTTTTTGTGACTTTTATTTTCCCATATGTTATGTGTCAATATTTCCTTGCTAAAGCTGGAATCAGTTGGCATAACCTCTGTCTTTTCATACGAAATCTGTAGTCTGATTTTCTCAGCTATTTCTTTCAGGGTTTTTACCTGTTTTATAGTTTCCTCCACTATTTCTCCTACGAGGGCTAGATCGTCTGCAAAGGCCAAACAAACCCTTTACTTAAATCTTAATAACGCTTAAGGCTTTAGCAATATCCATAGTTCGTTCTTCACTTGCTATCGAGTCCCTATCCCAAACCTCATTCCATTGCTGTTTAAAATATTTCCCTCCCTATTGAGGAAAACAGATGAGTCGACCGATACAGCTTGTGAATAAAATCTGCTTAGTCTTTATCAACTAAGATTTCTTTTGATATATATTTTTTTTAATTCTAGCCGGTATACTAATTAGCTCTTCAAGAACTGTGGTTAATATTCCAGAAATATATTCCATTGAGGAAATTCCGTGAAATAGCATTTATCGTTTCCATTACTTAAATTTGAAGTACAGCATGGCTTGAGATCAGCTGATTTATATGCTAAGGTTTCTACGGCTTGATTTAGATAGCAAGTGAAATTCCCATATTCCTATACAATATGAATTCAGCATGTTTTTTTTGTTTTTTTTATAAAATGATAAAATTCAGAATATCTTAAGGTTTTCTTAGTTATCATAAAAATAAATTGATTTGAGAACAATCAAGGTACCCTAATAAAATTTAAATAAATTAGACAATGCGACGGCACTAGATAAGAAAAATACATTGTGATGAAAAATTTGTTTATGTTACATGCCTTACACGTTTTATTTCAATTGTTATTACGAAAAAAGAAATTTTCCCTTCTTCCTCTCGCCAATCCAGTATTGTGCTCAAGGGCGTCTACACCTCTCTCAGTTTGTTTCTGTTGGCTCGGATTTTCACGCAGTTCAGAAAAAGATTTAGTGAGAAATGCAATTTACAAAAAGAAGTTGTAAATTTAGAAACATTAAAGCAATACTTTAGAACCATCATTAAGAAAGGCTAATGTCAAGAATCGATTCTCAATGAACATATTTAACATTATGTGACTTGAGTACTACCAGTGGGTAGTTTCTCTACTTGTCGTTATCATGTCATCATGTAGCACTTATCCTATTTACTTGTTGTACTATTGTAATACAGTTGTAAATATCAATAAATAAATTTATAAATTTATTTTAAAAACTGAAAATTTGAACTAAGGACCTCAAAGCAAGAAAAAAATTTCGATGAAGGTATGTCCGCAAACGCTTTGTTTAGGAGATATTCACATCTTAAGGTTTCATTGTTACGAATTATTTAGGCATAGTAAATAAATAAAACTTATTTTATTTGTTCCAACTACTTTATTTATTAAATGTAAACGATTAACTTTCATATTAAATGTTCAAAGTGATCTCCTTGAGCATTCAGACAGGCTCGGCATCTTTCTTCAGCAGCAGCAGTAACCAAACTGAAAATATGAACTAAGGACCTTAAAACAAGAAAAAAATATTTCGTAAGAAGGTATGTTTGCAAACGCTTTGTTTAGGAGATAAATGTAGATCGAATACTAATATGACCTTGTCTCCCTAACCGTACATAAACTATGGACTTTAGGGTTAAGATGGGGTTAGGATGCCAGGCTCGGCATCTTTCTTCAACAGCAGCAGTAGCATAACGGCACTGGGTATGTATTATTGTTTCTAACATAACATAGGACTCATTCATTCTTCTTCGTAAATAATTAAGGTCATTCACTGGCCTTGGATAGACTTTTTGTTTAATGTCACCCAAACAAAAAAATCCAGTGGTGTCAGGTCTGGAGAGGGAGCAGGCCAAGCCACTGGTCCTGCACGGTCAATCCATTGATTAGGATAATTAGCATTTAGCCATTGTCGTATAACTCTTCCGTAATGTGCAGGACAACCATCTAATTGAAACCACATGTTCCTTCTCAATGGTAGTGGAATATCTTCAACTAAATCGTGGTAATTATTATTAAGAAATTCCAAAAATGTGTCCGCATTGAGTCGAGGTCGTAAGAAATGCGGGCCTATTAAAATATTGTCTATTATCCCGAACAACATTGCACTGAAACTCGTGCTGAAAATGATAATGACGAATTGCATGGGGTGTTTCATGCAACCAGAGATTATTATTTTTCTGATTGAAGATACCTCTTCTTGTGAAGGTAGCTTCATCTGTCCATAAAATTTCTCCTGAAAAGTGTGGATTATGATCAGCTTGATTTAAATACCAATCTGAAAAATTTCTTCTTTGCCGTAAATCTTGCTGTAATAAATTTTGTACCCGTTGATGATGATATGGGTGACGTCCATCTGCAATGAGAGTTCTCCATACTGTAGATGGCGTAACATTTAATTCTGCTCAAGCTCTTCGTACACGGGCATATGGATTATCATCAAAATATTGTAATACGGTCGCATTCCTATTTTCATTTTGTAAAGGGGCTAAAATACCATCAGCATGTGGTACGACAGCAAATGTACCAGTTTCTCTAAGACGTTGAAACGTAGAGTTAAAGGTAGACTTACCTGGAAATCTTCTATTTGGAAATCGCATGGGGTATTCTCGACGGGCAGCATTGGCATTACCATCGCAAAAACCGTACACAAACACCATATCGGCATATTCAGCATTAATACAAATGGAAGGCATAATGAGTACTCTGCGAAAGTCTCAAACAAACTGATAAATGTTATTGATAGTTCTATTTTTATTATTATTTGTTATTGATGTTCTATTCCAAACAGTATTAACCCTAAAGTCCATAGTTTATGTACAGTTAGGGAGGCAAGGTCATATTAGTATTCTATCTAAATTTATCTCCTAAACAAAGCGTTTGCAAACATACCTTCGTACGAAATATTTTTTTCTTGTTTTAAGGTCCTTAGTTCATATTTTCAGTTTGGTCACTGCTGCTATTGAAGAAAGATGCCGAGCCTGTTTGAATGCTCAAGGAAATCACTTTGAACATTTAATATGAACGTTAATGGTTTACATTTAATAAATAAAGTAGTTGGGACAAATAAAATGTTTTATTTATTTACTATGCCTAAATAATACGTAATAATGAAATCTTTAGATGTGAATATCTCCTAAACTACCTCCATAGGAAATTTTTTTCTTGTGTTGAGATCCTTAGTTGAAATTTTCAGTTTGGTCATTTCACCCTGAAACACCCTGTATATACATTGTTTAACTTGATACTTATAGTACATAAACTTTGTGTATTTATAAAAACAGTGAAATAATTCAATTTATTGGCGCGTTTATCTAAGAAATAAAAGCATGCAAAAAATAAAACAATAAAAAAACGTGCAATGGGCAGTTATTGGTACCCGGGGTATGGGTATTGGAATATAACGTGTGGGGTTGAGCAAATCGTAAATGGTTTTTATTTTATTTTTTTTTTAATTTAGTCACTAAGCCAGTATAATAGCTGGAACATTATGTTGTAAGGGAAATAATGATACACTATCATATAACAAAACCCGAAATTCCTTCAAGGATCAGTCATAGTACAGAAGAAATCAGTTTTTATTGTTTGTCACCATGGAATAGGGTTGATGCTGTTGGGGTGGAGCTCACCAATCAACTAACAATTCCATTTAAACAGTTATAAAAGCTTTTAACGAAATTCAAATCAAACATCACCACTCAATTTAATAAATTGGATTTTATAAATAATCAATTAAGGTCTCCTGGTAATGTAATATATTTACTAAATAACTTGTAATTATTATAATAATTATCATTACAATTTATTAATATATTATTATTATAATAATTATCATTACAATTTATTAATATATTATTATTATGATAATTATAGTTCATATATCTATATATATATATATATATATATATACAGTGTCGTTTTTACTTTTATAAAATAGAAAATGGAATTAGTGGAGGATTATGATGTTTAATTTTACAGATTGTAATGAGATGTTATTAATCCTCTCTTTTTCGATGGTATTTTCTATCACTACAATTGAATTAACATGGATTAATATGTCTTCAAATATGACCGTAGAAACACAGGATTTTATTTGTTTTTTTTTTTTTAGTTTAAACACTCGGGAGCTGGAAGAAACATTACCGTTTTAAACATCTTTGCATTCGAATAAGTTATTAGTTTCTGTGTGGTCAATGGCAGGAATGGTTCATTCTCCTTTCTAACCAGAGGTGATACCATCACATCCACATCATACTGCAGCGATACTGATATAATGCAAGAAAAACTTATCAAAATATAAGCTGCACTGGTTGATCGGAAGGGACCTGTATCCTGCCACGTTCCCACGTTCAGGAATGGAATGTAAGAAGACAAACTATATTTTATTGTGATTATTTAAATATTTTTATTTTGAAGAGAAAAGATTTGTCCTGACCGGGATTCGAACTCGGGTCCTCCGCATCTCCAGCGCGGTACTCTACCAATTAAGCTACCAGGGATCGTAACCAAGCCAGACAAAGCCATTGCAATCCATCCATTGCAATTTTTGCGATGTACATATGGGGAAGAATGTCCATTGAACATTACTTTAATTGGTTGACGTACGTCAATTCGATAAAATTGAGATCGCAATTGAAATAAGTAAATTGCTAGTGCTGGGGATGTAGGATCGGTGAAGAGAATGGATTCGTCTGGCCCGGTTACGAGCCCTGGAAGCTTAATTGGTTGAGTACCGCGCTAGAGATGCGGAGGACCAGAGTTCGAAACCCGGCTAGAACATTTTTTTCTCTTCGAAATAAATATATTTGATTGTGTTATAACGAACTTTAATGGATGCTTACTATTTAATAAATTCACAACTCAAAGTTAAAAGGGCAATTAGTGCAATTTTGAATTGATTGAACAAAAATTAGGATAGCAAAAGGTAGATGCTGTTGGTATTCTAGTCTCTCTATAAGCTATACTAGTCACAACCAAAACAACTGAACTTGATGGCGCACATTTACAGGTGCACCAATTTCATCATGACCTCTTCTACTAGTCGGATTACAATATTCTAGCAAATCAAGTTGTCATCTTTGCTGCCAGTTTTCTGTTGAATCTTTTAGCCTAGTTTGTAACGGATAAGGTGAAATGAAGCCCTTTGGTCCTAATTTATTGAGGCAAAAACACATGTTTTTGTACCAGCTGGGGTTGAAAAAAATATTAAGGGGGAGAAAAAATATTATTAACAACTAAAAAATTTTCGAGCCTTGACAGACGTCCATGCCACCAATATTCTCCAATTGTGTTATTCTTTAAGCATTATTTATGAAAAACTTTAAAATACTGAAATGCGTTGCTTGAATATAATACGTTACGTGAAATATGTACACAATTTTAAAATGACACAAGACACCCGAAGGAACTTCAAATAAAATAAAAATATTAGTGCTCTTATTTTAGATTTAGCTAAAAATCATAATGATATTTCTTATACACTGAAAAACTCGAAGCTTTTTTATTCATCTGGCAATTTAATAATTGTTTTATTGTTTATTTGCTAGTAATTATGTATTAGGTAAATTATTTATTGAGAGGAGGAAACGTCTACGATAAATTTATCATGGAATATATATTGAACTTACATTACCTTGCAATTCAAACAATTAAAAATAATAATATGGACCACATAAGAGAGGCTCGGTTTTAACACCTCCCTACTAACCTGAAGAGAAGGAGATTGAGGGCTTTGCACATCTGTTACTAATCACTTCACTAAAGTACAGCCGTTTTATTACATATGTCAACATATTACCTTTAAACACGATGTAATTTAATTTCTGCGATTTGGTTTTAGTCAAAACTTTAATTATAGTTACGTCAATAACAGACCCATTAAATAATTACGAGAATTACCAACGTGTAGCTATAATTAGATAACTCGACTTAGATTCGACTTGACGTCGAACGTCAAATTATATTTCAATACTAAAGAGTCAATTTAGAGTAAGTTAAAACAAAGAATTAAAGTTGCTTGATTATTTATTTTAAAAAGTAATATAATTGAAATATTAATAAATACAAATGGGAGAGCAGAGCTCCTTAGCTCAAGTGTTGAATAGTGTTGGCCTATTTCCCTCTTTTTAGTATTTGCATATCTTTAATATGTATTATAAGTATTCTGGTCGTTCTCATCACCGAGGGATCTCAAATGGTACAAACTCCTCACCAGGTAGTCATTAAAAATAATTTAATCTGTTGGATGAGCTCCCATGAATAAGTGGTCTAACGTAAGTTCGGATTGATGTTTGACAACCAAAAATCCCTATTCATTTTTAGGTACTAGTATGTTGAAGGGCCTGCTGGCATCAGCGCGCTGAGGTGTCACTTACCTCAACTATTTGGACCTTGTCAGGTTATGTATCAATTTGAAATAGGCATTGCCTTTCATTATGATACAACAGATTATAGGAAATGAAATAAATGAGGAACATGTAGACAAAATTAAACTATAAATAATAAAACATTTATTACAGGAGTATTCATTAAATAACAATTTTTAACTAAAATAAAAAGTTAAAAACTGTTATTTAATGAATAAAATATAAATATCTAAAATATTATGTTCTGATAAACAATGAAAAATTTATTACAAACAATGCTCATTAAAAAGAGCAATATCATCAAAAATCATCTCCATCTAATTTTATTCCCCACTTGCAGTTTCATATAATGTCCATTAACACAACACATTTTCTGGGGAATGACATTCCGCTCCTGAAGAAACCTAACAGCTGTTTCTTCATACACCTTGCGAAAAATCTTCTTCAAATTCCAACTCATATTTAAAGGAAATAATCAAAAACAGATTCACGTTGAACTTGACATAAACAATAACAAAACAAAGAAAGGTTACTATAACAGTAGGAGATGGTTAAGAAAAGTGACACCAGAGCGCGCTGATGCCAGCAGGCCCTTAAATATACTAGTACCCATTTTTGCGCAGTTTATATTTTATTTTATTTAAAAATAAATCAACAATCGTTTATTGGCTTTCACTGATAAAAATCGAGATGTGTAATTATAATTTATCTCTAGAAAACCATACACTTTTGGTTGCTTTAGTATTTCGAAATTTAAATGTGAAAAAGAAATAGTCATCATGAGTAAAATTGGTAAATCTTGAAATGACTTAGCGGATGTATTGTATGTACAAATTGACTACACATTTCTTTATACACCGGGCCACCTGCACATGCATTATAAATAACCTTGAGTTTCAAAGATGTAAATTAAAATTTGTTTCCATTCGTGATTATATATGTTAGTCAAAATAAATAATTAAAAAATAGTATATTTCCCTTTTTCGTCAATAGAGTCATTACTATTTTTAAATAAGATTCGAGTCGATATTTCGTTTGCATATTGTGAGCTTTTATTTATAAGTACATAATGTTGTTATAATTAAAAAAATAGGCCACATAGTTATAAGTATTGTGTTGACAGAATATCCTTATTGATTACTGGTCGTTCATTGAAAAATTGACAGCGAGAAGGAGGGGCGTGAACACGTTTTGAGAATCATTAAATTTCATTTTGTGGATAGAAGTTGAGTAATTGTCTGACAGAATTTATATGAAGCGTATATTTTTAAACGAGAATCTTTCCAATCAAGTTACACAGACAGGACCGACCTTTTTTTCGACAAGCGCCATTTTCATGCAGTTGGTATTCAATGCTATTAATGAAAGAGGCAAACTCCATTTTCGGTACTTAATATTTTACCACCCTATATAACCTGGGAAAAATGAATAGAGATATTTCTATTTTTATGGTGTTTACTTTATGATTACTTTGCTTTGCAATTTTAAGTTATATTAACATAAAAACATAAAATTTTTATTACTGCAGAACAGTTTATATTAAGAATTTATGAAATATCAAGATAAATAAATAAATCAAACGTTATAGTTACCTCATTTCATTTCAATAAACTCAACAGCTTTTAGAAACCATAAATACTTTTTATAATGTGCGTTGTTAGCCAGAACCTTTGTGCACCTATTAGGCGAACTGTTAAGTTGTCACAAGTTTCTTGAGAAATTTCGCTTCATAGTTGTTGGAATATGATTGAAGGTCGATTGGCAGTGGATAGTGATTGAGAAGCTTTTTCTGCAACGCATCCCACATAAGTTCAATAAGATTGAGGTCTGGAGACAATGGGGAGCAAAAGGGCAGATGGAGAATTCGCAAGCATTCTAGAATTTGGTGAAAAACTCTTTATCTATAAGGTAGAGAAGGAAATAGAAAATACTTGACAATGAGGACCCTGGGTTTGAGGACCGTATTCTCTTGTGCGTAATGGATTGTAATGGATGGATTATCCAGAATTCGGAGTAGACTTAACTAGGGATGCTTATTATATCTAATGTTATATATCTCTATGATTTTTGTACTTCATGTCGTCTCCGTTTTTAAAAATAGTGACAATTACGGAGAATTCCGTACTTACAAATTAAATAAAAGCCGGATTTGAAACCCCGACCTTAGGCGAGTCGATTCAGCACTTAACCAATGAACTACTGAGCTCTCCATTAAACACAGACATTTTATAGGAGGATACATATGTGTATATATATATATATATATATATATATATATATATATATATATATATATATATATATATATATATACTCACACAAGTATTATACAACTTATATTAAGGTGACTTAATTTTTGCTATGGGGTTCGGTAATCGCCATTTCTCACTATTAATAAATCATCTGTTGGTGTTAGTATTTAAAGAGCGGGGGCATTTCATTTAATCGGGCCGGTTTTTCCTTACTGTAGGTGGATCCAGCGATGGTAAGAGGATGCCTCCTCCCTCTCCTCCCCCCTTCCCTTGGGAAATGTTAAATGGGATGAGTCGCCGGGAGAGTGATAACCGACGGCCAGTATATCCGCTCATGTGCCCCGGCTTTTTCCCTCCAGAGCTTGGCACTCCCTCTCTGTCCAACCAAGAGCGCTTTTATGGAGTGCTTCAACTCCCCCATTTATCCTCAACTCTCAGCCTCCTCGTGACGAAAATACGCCGAAATGACAGTTGAAGGCAGATCGGACGAGATCGTGGGTAACCAAGTCGATGGAAGTAGAATTGGGGAGGGGGGGAGCTTGAAAATTATTAATCAGGGAAAGTGATTCCTTAGATTCCTTTCGATGGAATGATCTCTTTAAATCACACTGACTTGTACGAATAATCTAATAAAAATTTGATTCATTAATACTGCTTCAATTAAACTTAAAGCGTTATTGAAATAATAATCTTAGCTACACCTGGGATTGATTTATCAACTATCATTGCATCAATAATTTTATAATTTACAAAAATATTAAATTGTACTATTATGATGACTAAACTCACCTAACTAGTGAAGACATCGATTTCATTATGAATATGATTTTCATTGATGAGGTTAGAAATAAAGCTGCACAAACACGAAGAGCGTTCATCTCAACAGATACACACCTGAAGACCTCTTCTTATTTTCGACTAACTAGCAATAAATAATACAATTTTGATATCTTGAAGGTTTCCATGTCATTAAAAATGAAAATCAGATTGATTTTATTTGTTTGGTTTATTATATATGTTATTACACAAAATTATATCGGTTAATCTTTTACATTGCGATTTGGGAATTGAGTACCACCACACGTCTCAACCTTCGTGACGCTATCATTTTAATTATATTAAACGGGTACATGCTCTGCAATGCCGCGTTGTGCAATCTCCGCAATTCTTTAGTAATTTCATCATTTTAAGGACCGAATATTCTACACAAAATCATATTTTCCAACACCTTAAGAAATCCCCGTATATTTATGGGCATCTTCATTTCTAAAAGTAGAACCTACTTTTGAATACATAGTAGGTTTTTCGAGACCGCAAAGTTTATTATTTATTACCGTTGTCGAATGCAAACGTTCTTTACCGATCTGATAATAAACCTCTTCCCTTCCTACCTTTCCTTTCGCAACTTCTAATATTATTTGTGTAGAGAGCGGGAGATTACTATAAATCCGCTCTAGTTTGTAATTTAAATTATATTGAAATTCATTATCAATATTTTCAATATCACAATACGTGTTTATCTTAGTTTGGTATATTATAAAGCAAGCACAGACACCGTTATCCATTCACTAAAATACTAGATGTGCCTCAACACGGAAAGTTACCAATTATCAGAAGCCCATAGCATAGACAAAATTTACCGCTTTCTCGGTGCAAAATTATTTCGCTTACGAACCCTCCCCTTGCCAGAGAATTCTTGTATTCGTATTGGGACTTAAATATTCCCTTTCAGGCTTTCAAAGCTACATCACATCCAAACTACATCACCAAACCTGGTTGGTGGTGGTCAAAAAAGCCCTCTTTTTGGTTTACCACGCTCATATGACCGGAACTAGAGAATTTCCATCACTTATCCCTTCACCACTCTTATGGAACACTTCGCTACTCGGGCAGGGGAGGTACATAATCAGCGTGAGGTTATAGATTATAGTTTTTTTTTCTTAGATTCGATAGGGGCCTAAAATTCTTCAGTTTCATTTCATAAGAATATAAAAGATAGGAGTTGGCTTTGACAATTAACCGAGAAATGCGAAAATAAAATGAACTAAGCGACCGAGCCTGAAATATATGTAAATGCGGAGACTAAGGTTAGCTCCTGTTGGGCTGAATATTATTTGTGCTCGCCCCCTCCACTTGCTTCAGGAAACTTTACTTCCCACCCTTCCCTAACTTATGAATGTAAAATATTACCTCTTTATATTCAATATGAACTTCTATGGAAAGAGTTTTCACAACCACGATCAGATTTAGAACGCTTACCCCAAGAGTCTCGGGCAGAGGAAAAAGATTTAACCATTTTTATCTCTGGAACTTGAAGAAAAAAAAACACAAACAATCTGACTTAATTTCGTCCGTTCTGGAACTTTCCAGTAAATGAAATGTGCTGATTTGTGAACTTATATTGAGGAAATCATCCTTGTGTTGATTGAATTCTATCTTCGTAATTCTGGTGACTTGAGTAATCGGAATGATATATGATAATATTTATAAATCATACAATATTGTGTACATAAGTGGTAAGATCGTAAATGCTCTTTACAGTACGTGTTCATGGTAGATAAAACACTCTATTACTTTGTAGTTTACAAAAACAAACTAGATAAACTGTTGTACAAAACAAAAACTACATTGCTCACAGTTAGGTTCAATAATAAAGCGATTTCTGTACGTAAAACAGTACGCGATGGTTATATAATTACTGTTTCATATGTTCATACATAAATTCGATTTTTCGATAATCGATATCGGTACTGAATTCCCCTCCTTGGTGAAGGAGTCAAAGAATCTCACTTTAGGCTTGACTATGCGTCCAGAACGGGTTCGAAAGCCTCCTTGAGTCGTCTGATTATCCAGATTTACGGTTACGGTCAACTCCAACCGTACAACGAGTGTTGTGAGCTGGCGAAATAGCTGACTCTTGAACTGGGGGTCTTGGTCTGTGGTAATTCTGGATAGCACGTCAAATGTCGCTATTTTACCAGCAGAGTTGATACAAGGACTGACATCATGGGTTAATTCAAGATAAAATTTCATCTTAAAAAATACTTTCGTCTGGCCAGGATAAGCATTCAGCCAATCTTAGACCCCTCTCTTTTATAGTTATTTTATCTATTACTTTCTTTTCTTTATTTTTTTCTTCTTTAAACTCATTTTTAACTAAAAATTATTTTCTCTATCTTGGGGATATTTAAGTGGGTAATCATTTCAAGGTAAGGACTAAGTGTTTGTTGCGCCACCATCTGATCCTCTCATGTTTAACTCCGGGGTCCACAGGATTATAGTCATTCAGCAATAATTAAATACAGATTGTAGACAGCCTGCCTATAACATAAAAAAATCTTTCGTCAGTAATTACTTTTTAATTTTTACTCTACCTTTATTTGATTTCATTAATAAAAACAATAATGGCACAGAGATCGTATTGTAAATCTAACATCACTACCGAGGAAAAATACAATTTAACTTTCAATAATAACGAATAACGAATAACGAAGAACAAAAATAAATGGGGTGTTGAAAAATAAAAAAAAATTGGGTCTGCCAACATTGTGATCTAATGAAAAAATCCAGTCTCTCTAATGAGAAAAAAACTAGTACGACCAGAAGCCCTGACCATAAAACAGCGGAACCATCCGCGAGTAATATACTCGCGGGAATAAACAAAATGAAAGTGAATATTAATATGAAACTAAATCCTTAAAAATATCCATGGAAAAATATTGAGAGCTCAGCTTCGAGCTAAATGACAAGCTGTGGAAAATCAAGAGCCACCTCGAAGAGCAGGCCAATTTCATCGAATGAGTTAACCTCAGAAAACAAAAAATACTGTTTTGATTTTGATTTACCATCTTAATGGTAATTAACTAACGACTTAGTTAAGGAGACGAAAAGGAGGATACTGAAATCCATTGAAATAGTCAAGCGCCCAGAAAACTTCAATATGGAATACGGATACAGATTAAGCAAACTATGGCTTCCTAACATACCCATAAAGGGAAAGAAAAGACAACAAATCAACCAGGAAGATTCTAAAAAACCTAATTCCAGCCAAGCAGAGCCCGAAAAACCAGAAACAACTCAATCACAGTAATGGAAGAGCAGACTCCGACCACGGACACGAAAGAACCCGATTGACCAGCGAAAGGACCCGACGAACTACGAGTGGACCCGAGTAAACCCGAGCGAATCGAGTCTTCATTCTCGATTCAGCCTTGAAGAAGCCAGCAGTCTGTCTGGCTAAACGTTGGCGAAGACAAATTCAACAACACAGTCTAAACCAGAAACCACTGAAGTTTTGTGTAAGAAATACTATGTTTAGTCTCCTGATGTCATATCGCGGTACTATCCTTAACTGCCACCATCTGATCTCTCACTCAGTCTGGCGCTACAGTCCTAGTAGAACCTGAGCCTTTCCCAACAACTTGCTCCACTCCGCTCTATCTGAAACCTCCATCTCCGCACTCCCAATCGACGCAGATCCTCTTGCACATCTTCCATCCATCTCAAATGGGGTCTCCCGCGTTCTCCTTCCTCCCGGATTATCATACACCATTTTTCAAGGAAGTCTCTTCGGATCCATGCGTTCAATATGACTTAACCAGCCAAGCCTTCTCTTTCTAATGACCGTGACTAAGTCTGGCTCCGCTAGCGTGAAATGAAATCTCTTCCATCATTTCAGCATTTCTTGTCATTCTGAATTTCTCGCCTTCCTTAATAGGGCTATATATTGTTCTTAATACTCTTTTTTCCCAAATTCTGAGGGAATCTTTGGCTGCTTTTGTTAAGTTTTAACACTTGTGCCATGATCTGGCAGTTTCAATTACAACCTTCTTGCTAAATCCAATGACAGTCTTTACCTTGGAAAACTCTTCCCCTCCCTATATCTCTCCATTGTTCCGTTCCTCCCACTAATCATACTCATCGATCAATGTTCTGGAACGATATGACAAATACTTCCTTGTGCAAATACCTGGACATGACTCCAATATATCCGTCGATCGTCTGAAACCAGCATTCCTACCATCTGAAGACTCGCCTCAAACATCCGCTCAAATAAGATCCCCAACAAATAAAACTGCTCAGGATCACAATCTGGGTAATCAGATGACTCAAGGAGGCTTTCGTTCTGGACCCATAGTCAAGCCTAACGTGAGATTCTTTGACTCCTTCATAAAGTAAGGGAATCCTGTAGCAAAATCGATCATTGAAATTCTTGCTTTGTACAATAGTTTATCTAGTTTGTTTTTGTAAACTATAAAGTAATAAAGTGTTTTATCTACCATGAACACGTAGTGTAACTGCAAAGTTGCAGAACGGGCGAAATTAAGTCAGATTGTTTGTGTTTTTTTTTTTCCTTCAAGTTCCAGAGTTAAAAATGGTCAAATATTTTCCCTCTGTCCGCAACTCTTGGGATAAGCGGGTTAATATCCGTACTCCAAACAAAAATAGTAACCTTTCGCAACTTAGATGCAATCACTCGTAAAAAAATCTTAGCTTCTCTTGAATCCCCGAATTGGAGCGAAATTTATTCCTGCCATACTGTTGACTTCTATGGTTGACACAGTTACTTCTTAATTTATTAGTTTCCTGGATACCCATTCCCCACTCAAATTTCAACCGTCCGTCGACTGCCTGCTCCCTGGATGTGTCAAAACATTAAAGACCTTCAAAAGATACAGCCCCTAGACGCTTTAGACGGACAAGATTGATTACAGGTGAAATCCAAGTACTTTCATGAAGCCCTTTCCCTTGGGCCCGATCCTAGATCCAAATGGAAAATGCTTCGAAAACTCTCACTTTGCAAATCCCCATCCACGGTAGTTTTTCCGGTTTCAGTAGATGAATTAAACTCATATTCTTTCTATCTCTACTTACCATTCACGAACTAATTCTCCCAACTTTTCGCGAGTACCATCATTCAACTACAATTATTTCACTGACATTTCACCCACTGACCTTATATCCTTCCTAATGAAATAAATCTATAACTCAATAAGCTCTGATGGGAATACCGTCAAACTTTTAAAAATGTACCTCTCCGAAATTCTGCATGTTCTTCTTTTTATACATAACAATTACAAAATTTAATTACTTATAATATTACAATAATAATTAATTCCTTATAATTAATAAATTCAAAATATTTATATTCCCCACCGAATTCCGATTTCCCTTCCTCTCGGAAAAAAGTTATTTACCACCCCATAAATAAATCCTCCAATCTTTCAAGCTCAAAATACTATCGCCCTATCTGAATTCTCTACAACCTTCCAATACTTTCGAAATAACAGTTTAATCCCAAATGTCAAATTTTCTTGAACAGACCAAAATCCTCGATCCACACCGATCCGGCTGTCGTCTTGCTTTCTCTACAAAATCTGCTCTTGTTAAAATCACCAGTGACATACCATTGGCGAAAAAAACTAACAGCACTAATACTACTCGACCTTTCTAAAGCTCTTGATTCGCTGCATTACATTCTGTTCTTCTGTTCTTTTGGCTCTACATCCCATGTGGGGACAAGGCCTCCCGCAACATCAACCGCCCGACATCTCTGTTCATAGCTGCTGCTCTCCAGTTACGGGTGCTTAAGATGGCCCGAGCGTCCGCAGCCAAAACATCCGCCCATCGGAGCCTCGGTCTTCCAACCCTTCTTGTTCCATGCACTTTTTCTTGAAGTAATTGTTTAGGGACTTCATCTGTTCCCATACGTGCGATGTGTCCTGCCCATCGTAGCCTGTTCACCTTTATAAACCTGATAATGTCGGCATCTTTGTATAGGCCGGCTATTTCTACGTTCGACCGTTGCCTCCACGTGTTATTATGAAACCCTTAACTTATGGACCTTACAAAAAATTAGAACAAGTAAAAGATTCTATATATGGAAAATATGTAGGGCATAAGAAATCAGAGTCTCCGACGGAAGGGTTTTAACAGCTGTCGAAACAAGGAGGCATTCCTTGATTGAGGAAGCAACCTGTTGCCGATGAGTGGAATAGTTTCACACGACAGGCCCCAGGAGTCAAATTCTTTGGATCATAGTATGCAATTCCGCCAATGATCGTCATTTTCTTAAGAAATAACTAACTAAACTAATATACTCTGATTAAAATAATATGAATATACTTTCTCTCTCACTCACTCTCTCTCTCTCTCTCCCTCTCTCTCTCTCTCTCTCTCTCTCTCTCTCTCTCTCTCTCTCTCTCTCTCTCTCTCTCTCTCTCTCTCTCTCTCCCTCTCTCTCTCTCTCTCGCGAACATCATCTAAAGTTTATATTTAGACTATGAATTTTTTTTTCTTCCAAAAGGGTGGTTTCCAAAATAGTGAATTTTAGTAGCATTTTGGGTAGCTGTAAAACAGACTAAAATATTCAGGTGGGGTTAGTTGGCTAATTGAAAACAATAGGACCAATGATTACTAACTACTAACTTCCCTAAAAGGGAAGGTTTATTGGTCAGTTACTATTAGTAGCCATCCAAAACCCTTAGCTGCTTAATGCCATCGACTGATTTAATCTCAAATTTAGGGTGTGAATAAAACATCAGGGGCCTATAACAGATTCCGCCCCGAATATCGACCCTTCCGTCATCTATGATCAACACTCAACCTTATATCCACAAAATGTAGTTAAATGTCTACAATTTGTTATGAATTTTTCTCTATTATGATTTGTTACTTACTTTTCTACTACAGTTTCGTCATTGAGGCGAGTAAGTACTATTGAAATTATTGAGTGACCGTTATTGAAACCGACTGATTAGTTTCATAATAGTTAGGGTATGGTTTAATCAAAGTTTAAGGTAGATGGAAATCGATTCACATTCCATAAAAATGTTAAATAGGTATAACGTTTTCAATTTCTATAATAATCCTTTAATTAAAACGTTTTCATAATTATAGAGTTAATTAATAATAATAATTAATAATAGGCTTCGTAGAATTATTCTAATACTAGAGAAGTTTTTTTCTCTGAGCTTGTTGAATATGTTTCATGTAGCTTCTGTAGATTTTCTTTGCAAACTGGCTAACATATTTATAATAGTTTGATAAATAGACAACTTTTCATCTCCTGAATCATTTCAGATTCTTATTTGAAAGATAATATAATGTCGGTAGTTAAGACAAAAGCGATGAGCAAATCCCTATAGAGGATGCACTGGATTTCTTGGATGAATTTACTTGGAAAATACAAACCGTTGTATTCACTGCAACCTATTGCTTCCAATTGTCCCTCAATTTGCTATTAAACTTTTTTCTTTAATATTAAAGCTATAACTCATTAGCTCTACGGAAATCTTTTTCAATTATTAAAAAGAGGTTGTTTTTTTGGGAGGGGGGGGTCCGAGACAATTTCAATGTTTAGTTATCTCATGTTATTTCACCAGCCTAGGTGTCGTGTTGAGATGTCCCTTTTAAATTTCCTCTGCCGAACCAATTCGTCTCTAAGGGTTTGCCACACGAATCTGGCGAT